>PNEQ01021534.1:0-30810 GCA_003012365.1 Medauroidea extradentata | reverse complement strand
GGTTTTCTATACTCCATGAATGGTAGTTGTGGAGATTAAAAACCCCATTACGTATAAAATGGGATTCGTCTGTCCACAAAATGTGTTCAAAAAAGTTATTGTTCTCCTCCTGTCTTCGTAACATTTCTTGACAGAACTGAATCCGTTTGTCGCAATCCTGGGGTCGTAACTGTTGGACATTGCGTACATGGTAAGGATGATATCCAACTGATTTAAGTGTGCGATGAATCTGTGATTTCGAGATACCTGTACGGCGACTCACCATTCTGACACTCGTTGTTGGGTCTGCCTCCGTTTCTTGTACGACCAAGTCTACCACATCCGGATCCCTCATAACGGGCGTACGGCCGGGTACGCATCCTTCCATGTAGGCATTATGAACTCGGAGAATCATTCTGTGGTCAGGAAATCGGTTGGGTTGAGGTCCTGGTCTTCGTTGTACATGTTCCCTGTACAATCTTGCTGCATGAAGTGCATTTCCCCTTGCGTAGCCATAAAAATAATGCATTTCTGCATATTCGCGTGATAAATAAGGCATGGTACCTCACACACTACGTATTAGGTGTCCGTCTGTATTTGCGTAACTTATGTGCCACGTTTCCAGTTCCCGTAGTTGCACAAATTTAATTTGCTCCGAACGTATGTAACTATGAAACAATCGTACAACAGCAATGTAGCTAGCCGATAGTTGGCACACGACTGACTTCAAAGGAAGGACTGAGTTACACCAGTACTGTCTCTGTCTAACACTAATGTGTACACCAATTGAGTAAATACAAACGATCTAATGGGGTTAACATGCGTTCAAGAGAACATGGGTGGTTTGTGATATTGCTTTGCAGTACTATTATTTGCCCGAAAGAACCCAGTTAAATGGGCCCATACACTGACATCTGAGGTACCCTGGTCTGAATCCAGTACATTTATTTGTGTTGGGATGTCACGAAGAATGTGTTTATTTCACAGCATGTAGATTTTAAGATAAACTGTAAAGAAAACTACACCATGCTCCAAAAACCCCATAAATAATGCGATGGTGTTCCGACTTGTATAAGAGAACCTCTTCCGCTGATGCTGCATCTTCATTGAAGCAAAGGGTTTTTGAATGTGTTTTAGTACATTTCCTCTTACTCATGTCGTTCTACTTTCGCATACATTTTACTTTGATTGTACGTTTTTATACGTCATAATTAACTGAAGTCGATAAAATTTTCACTGTATTAAGCCGATAATATGAGACAGTTTTTTAGGTCCATACGATACCCGTTCGATGTAATTTTAAATTTTTACAATCCTCGAAACGTTAAGGTTAAACGTAACTTTCAGATAATGTCTGTCTTCAGATAATTTTATAGACATAATGCTACGACACTGGTACGTAATTATCACCACACACGATCGACCATTCTGTCTCCTATTTTAACACACACATTCAAGTATCTGTCACAGTTATCTATGGAAATAAAAAGTACTCTCTGCCATGACTGCAAGAATCGCACAACAAACAGGAAAAAATTCGTAACATTTAAACTATCAACAATCTGACTATACACATGGGGGTGATTCTGATAGCCCTTGTGGTCCTCTATCTCCCTGCTTCGGCTTGACACTACTTCCTGGGACACCCTGTATATATATAAAAAAAAACTGTCACAAATTTATGAAAAAATTTCAATATCTATTCTAAAAGAGAATTACAAATTGTTACGTCAGCAGAAACTAGGATATTTTTACTGACCACAGGGTACATTTATTTCTCTGCAGCTGAAGAAACAATGTGTACATCGGGAAAAAATTTAATACTCTGTGTCATCTTTGCTAGTGTTTAATTATCAGATTTCAAAACACATACTATTTACAGAAAAGATTCCTAGATTAACGATAAAGGATAGAGGAACAAATGGGGTCAGCAACGGCAGCTGGGGAAGTGAACTAATGGAGGACAATAGTGTAAGGGAGCAGGGAACAGTGGCCACATTAACTGATAAATATTGACAGTTTGATTAGAATTTAACGCATGCTCGCAACGTCCAATTACTGTGAAGCTGTCGCCTCATCCTGCCCGTTCCATTTTCCTACAACTTAAGTTAATCCTACCGACCTTAATTATTCCCACACACGTCGGTGCACTTTACGCCGAATATATTTTAAAACCATACCTAACCCTTTCCTAGCTATCCTTCGCTATCTAAACCCAAGGCAAGGATTCTAAATGTAATATTTTTCTACGAGACATCTTGCCACCTGTAAGAACGCCACCCGCAGCGCAGGAAGACAATAGGAGAGGGAGGAATCACCCCTCGCGTCCGTGCCGGCCCTCATTAAGCAAGCGGCTGGCCAATCACTGCAGACCACGCCAAAAACAGTATAAAAGAGGAAGAATTAGCCACCGAAGCTCAGTCTGCAACTCTGTTGCAAATAGCTACAGTAACAGTCCACCTGCTACTACTGACAGGTCTGCTGCGGTAAATCTATCTACCTCCATAGTTCTCCAAGCTGCAGCTCCAAGCTCGGAAGATCAGCGACCATCGGACCCCTTCCAGAAGCATCCCCTCACGACCGTGAGAGCCTTCTCAGCCAGCTGCCCCAGCTTCGTCGACCACGAGCCGCTTCACAAGACGTCGCAACCTGCATGAACAACTCTCCCCATGGGAACTAGTGCTCTTCGGCTTCATTCCTACACACCCTTCAGGCTCTTAGGCACAGGGTGTTCCTACTTTTTTTTGCTGGCTACTGCCAATAAACCATGCAACTACCAAAGCCTTTCTTTTCTTCACTTGCTATACCTTTCCTAAAAATGGTTGGCGAACCCAACTACCCTTTTATTCCACTTAAAGACTCCTGCGACCCCACATCCTTTAGGATCGCCTTAGGAGTTTGGAAGTTTTCACTGCTGCACGTAGTGGTACCCCACTCAATGACCATGCCATTGTTCGGCTGGCGTTGCAGTCGCCAGGTGGACCCGCTTTCCTCTTCACCCCTTCCTCCACTCCAGCTCCCGTCACAACCCCAACCGCCCCTAGTGCTGTCGACCTTCTGATACAACTCCCAACCTCGGCACCTGTGCGCTCTCCTGTCCGGAGGATCAACACCTCCATTGTTGCACCTTCCTCCTATCCACCTTGGGCAACACATACTGTGGGGACTCAGCCTACAGTGCAGCTTAATTTCCCACACTGCACATCGCTGCAAGGTGGGGATTTCCTGCAAAGTAGCTACGTTCACACCATGAGTCAAAGGAGGAGTTGGGGGGGGGGGGGAGGTCTGGGGACCCTTCCCTAGAAAAATTTAATTTTTTAGGTGCAAAATCGTGCTATTTAAGGCATTTCCTTGACAAAATATTTGAATACATCCCTTTAAAAATTTGTAATATTTTACAGATAAACTATACACTAAAGGTCAAAGGGGGGCAGCCACCCTGCCCCCTCCCCCACCCTGGATCTGCGCTTGGCTGCCCATGTTGGTACAATGTGTTTATCGGACATTGGACGAGTTGCCAGTTCTTGTGGTTGCTCCACACAACAAAAGTTTTCAACTTATTACATATTAAGTAATAACAGTATGCTTGACTATGGTTGTGGTTTATCAGTGGTGTCCGTCCCAGTGATTACTACAGATAATTGAGCGTTGACCTTGTAAACACACATATACTATACATATTGAACTCAAGAAAAATTTCTTTGTATCCTTAATGTCATTCTTTACAAAAAAATTATTCATTAACTAAAACAGCTAGGATATGTAAAATTACAATGGACAGTACCTCAACTGACAAAAATTAATTTTCATAACCTATAATACTTATAGCAACCAATGCCTATAGAGGGATTTACAACGATCCGTCGCGTCCGCGTGTCATCCGTCCATCAGAAAAGCTAGCGATTTACAAAAATGTGTCATCCAACCATCGTTAATCCTTAAATTTGCAATGCTACTGTGAAGTGCCAAGCCACTTCCCCACATTATTTAAACCTACATAAAATATAGGTTTTTTTTTCTCAATTTAATTTATGTTTTTAATAACAGATTTTATGCCTATTTACTCAGTATTGGTTCATCATGTATTCAGAATGATTCAACAGGATTCAATTACCTAGTAATTGGGGAAATGGTTAATTTAAATTCACCTTTTCAAAATTTAGATATAAAATATTCAGGAATTTTAAAGTAGTCATTTGTTTATTTTCCTGGCTTGTTTGGTTTCAAACTGACCACCGTAAAATTTTAATTATTTTTGTTGATATAACTTTTTTTGTATTTTTCTTAATTTTTGAGTTTTGGCGACTTCAGTATCTTGTTAAATGTTTCCTGGTGAAGTGAGTAACTTCTTGTGTTGCAAGCTTCTCCAGGCTGTAGGATTTCTGGCGCCGACGTTGTGGTTGATCGCTTACTTCATGGAATTTGTTCATGACGTAGGTTATTGACACACGTGGGTCAGCCATCACAGGGGGTTGCTTAGGGTATTGCGCCGCGAAAGTATTTCTGCTGTTGCGCACAGTTTGTCCCCAATTATTATATTTGTGTTAATATTCTTTATTAATTTGATGTAAAAACTATAGACTGAAATTTTGGAATCTTTTGTCATATCATGTTTAAATGTCATTTTACTGCTTTTGGGAAAATTGGAGTCTGTTGTATCACTCCGCCGAGGGATACCTTAGCTACCATGTCCGTTGCCGTGAAGTTGGGCAGTTAGTGCTGGGCGCTGGCCCATGATGTCGTAGATGTGTACTCGTGGAGATCGGTCGTACAGTGAGTCGTACGAGAACAGTTGAGCGGTGGCATTCATAGTGATCAGTCACGCAGTAAGAGTCATCATGTAGAAACTGTCGTGCAGGGATGGCGCGAGAGGAAGGACGTGTGTCGGGCAGATGGGGGAGAAAGCCTCGAGTCCATTGGCGTGACTAGAAGAGACATAGCCTTTGTTTGTTTTTTTTCCTCTTATCACAGGCATTATTGAGGTGATGGGTGTTGTGGGTATATAAACAGGGAAACAAGTCCTACGAGTTTGTTATTGATATATTCTTTTTTCTTTTCGTCAGTTGTTCTAACAAATAACTGGGTAGAACTTAACCCATACAAGCCGGATGGAAAGATCATGGTAGCTAAGCGTCGCTCGAAAGGTTAATTGAATTTAAATGCAAAGTGCAATAACTGAACTGTACTGTATGTTACGAAATGTAATTCACCTGTGAAAATAAATATAACTACTGACGAATCTTAAGTATTTAACTTCAAGTTAAAACCTGACTGATGGTGTATGAAAACTAATCAAACTGAGCTATCCGGCGCACTTCAAGTAACATAACCTCAAAGCCCCGAACAGTGACATCACAAAGTAGCCACGTCACATAATCGGCGCACGCGAACAAGGACATAACATCATATCAACAACTACAGAAGCAGCCGCGTTACATTACCAAGGTACAAACTGAAAACTCCTGTGAGATATAACAATTTCTCTTAAATAGATTATTTATTTTTACTGATTGTTAGTAAATTTATATCAAATTATAACTGCAACCACTGTTCTTCGCCACAAAGAAAAGTTACGCTATTCACTAATTAAAATACTTGTGCGTAATGTGAGTAAACATTATGTAAAAAATAATTTTGTTTGTGGTTTTAATTTTTCCTGAACGTTAAAATTATTACGTACTATCATATTTTAAAAATGAATTTACAGCATCATCTTACAAACATAAAAAAATATCACAGCCTTCTTATTAAATTAAACCGTTAAAACTATCGTCGTCATCATTAGAAGGCTGTGATTTCACCCGTCCAAACGTAAAAACTTAAAGCTTGGTAAGCTTTCGACGGACAAACGGATAGAATTATTCCAGATACCTGATTGGCTGGAAGTCACATGATCGACGGACAGTTGACGGGCGGGCGGGCATGATGGATCGTTGTAAATCCCCCTTACAATAACTGAAATGTCAGTCACAAGTTACTGGGGCAAAAAAACTAACACGAGGTAAAAAAAGAATGATTTAACAAAACTTTGAAATATTTAATAATTAATGAGAGATATCCTTTGAAATTCCTGGTATATTACGTTGTAAGGATTACCACATAAAGTGGTAAAATCTTATTAGTTTTTTATAATCTCAGGCTAACAGGGCAATTTTAAAAACTGTATTACATAGGCTTATATGATGAAATAATTGGCTATAAATATTTACATAATTTGAGCATTACTTGTTACTTCATTGTTTTCAATTAAACACAGTAATACGGTAATACAGTCTTGCCGTTTCAGCAGATTTTATCAGTTTTAACGGATATTTAAAGGTTAAAACGGACAGACGGATAATGTTAGATATTCACGGATATTTCTAACCTCTGTGTTTGTCAACAATTGACACAAAAATTAGCGACGCACATGAGTGGATTAATGAGATTCTCTAATCTATTTCATGTTAATTTAAACCTAGAAACCTTTTCCTTTATTTTTGCAGAAAATGTCATGCAATATACAAGCAACTACGGGAAAATTTAAGTTTTATTCTATGCCAAAATAAATAATAAAGAAAAAGATGAGTGAATCTCGTTAATCCATTCATGTGCGTCGCTAATTTTTGTGTCAATTGTTGACAAACACAGAGGTTAGAAATATCCGTGAATATCTAACATTATCCGTCTGTCCGTTTTAACCTTTAAATATCCGTTAAAACGGATAAAATCCGTTAAAACGGCAAGCCTACCTTAGTATACCAAGTTACCAAATCATTCCACTATAAAAAATCCTAAAGGGATAATAGAAAGTTATTTTTCTAGAGTTGAGAACTTTCAAATTAACTACTTTACTATTACTATCCATGGTAAACAACCCACAACCCATGATTCTCAGTTTTCAATGTTGCACTTTCAAATCACGGAAACATGGAAGTGGACGAATGTGGTTAGGCTCATAATGACATACACATAAAAAGTTGAATTACCTATAAGGGGAAGCCTCTGATCTGACACGCAGTCCTTTTGTCACTTTATTGGTGCACCAACTTTACAAAGGTCTAATACCTGCCTCAAGATAACTTACGTATTGATCATGGAAAATTGGGGGAAGTAGCGAAAAGGAATTACTGTATGTCAGTTGGAAAGTTGTACTGGAGAGGAAAGTGGCACAAAACATGATGATCTAGGAATAACATACAGATGGAGCGTGATACAAATTAGTTGGAGGGAAAAATTAAAGGAATGACTACCATCACGTCATCTAGCTAGCCGGGTAACGAAATTCTGGAATTTTTATAGCTGTGCACTGCAGGCAGCCAAACTACAGCTCCACTGAAATTACTTGATTTGGGATCTGTTAAGTCTTTCCCACACTGAGGGTTTTTGTTTGCTGCATCCAACACAATATTAAATAGAACCATGCTCTCATATTGTGAAGTGATTAAACAGATACTTAAAAAACATCAAAGACTGGGCAACACAAGTGACACCAGTTATGTGGGTTTGGGAATTTAGTCCTCTCAATAAGCTACACAGCACTGACCAACATGCAGTCAAAGTGTGTAAAAATTACAAGAGAAGCCCCTGGGAGCAATGACAGTCAGCAGGGTTTGAGCAGCCACCAGGTCAAATAAAATGGAAAGGTTCCATTATATGCAATTCAGGATAATGTTCAGTTCAACTTCAGTTGAATTCTTTCAGTACTGTTGAATTTAAGTAGGAAAATACATGGAACTATATTGCATAATTTTGCTGCCAACCATATAAGCAGAAAGGCAACTATAGTTTATGTTGAATTATATGCAGTAATGGCTAGTGATATTTTTCAAAGGTTAAATTTTTAGTGCTCACTTTATTCCGAACCAAATAATTTTCTGTTTTTAATTTACCAACTTGTATTTTTTCCAGTTCCGGAATGTTTGTAGTCAACTGCAACAAATTTTTCTCGGAGATAATTTTTTATGACAGTACTGCTCTGAAAATAAGCAGCCCTGAAAAAAAATCCTTTACTGAATCTTATAAGGTGCTAAAAATAAGATAATTCTTATTATAAGCCTTGTAAAAATTATGAGATATTGTTTTCATAAGCTTGTATGATATTGGACCTATTAACATTTGTATCACTTTTACCTATTTACATCAAAAGCAAAATGTGAAGTGAACTGACACGAGTGCATTTTCTTAATTGACTCTCGTAAAAATGGCATCTCTTCGATTCATTGTTTACTGAAACTCACAAACTAATTTTCTACATTATGAAAACATTTATCCTCAGAATTCCTAAGCACTTTCAGCAAAATACTGGTGCTTTAAAGAGGCTGAAGTCTGCTTTAAAGTAACAAATGTAACCTAGCTCACGTCCTTTTACCAAGAAGTTTGTCAACTGCTTATGCGACATAATATGTCATAACAAATTACAAGTTAGCATATCAGCTGCACTGCAACTTTTTCAGCATACAATTTTACCGGTGCCTTACTTTTCAGCAGTTTCGTTGCCTGCAGGCCACAGTTCTATCTATTTCACAAAGTGCGAATAACAAAACAGACATAACATGAGAATAATCATGACATGCAACACAAAACACATTACAGCCTACAGACTACTTTAATTTACTTTACCATCACTTGGCTTCACGTGCAGAGGGTCGAGACTAGACATTTATGAGAAGTAGCCAGCTAGGTTTTCTCGGTCACGAGACCAGTACGATTGATCACCAAATGTTAGCCAAGCTTTCATCAAATATTTGTATGCAGCAAGAGATTTTCAATTTTAGACATAAGAAAACTTCACTCAGATCACTTTTTAAACTAGTAGTACTTCAAATTTTAATTTTAATCTACTTATTATCAACCTCACAACTTAGTGTTAATGCATTTGTCGTAGACAACTGGCAAACTGACAAGTATTAAAAATATACCTCAAACCTCTGGCTACCTAAATATAAGTTTGCAGTTATAATTCCACATCAGTTTTATTTTCAACAGATTTGGGCCGAACTCCACACTATTTTCACATTGAATACAATATTTTTGACAATAGAATAAGAGCAGCAAAGCAGATACCACACTAAATTTCATTTATTGTTCTGGACACATTTGTATATTCTCACTAGTTGAAAAATAATAACTAACCAATTTTCATGGAAAAAAAGATAGCCTGTGAGGCTGTTTTCCTGAAAAATATGCCCTATTGCATAGTATTGTCAGTGATGAAAGTGTGGTAGATAAAACAAAGGTAGACGTAATGTGAGAGGTAGACAGTTCATGATAGATGGACAAAGCGGTATGTGATCAAGTATCAAAAAGAAAAAAAAAAAAACTAAATGAATCAATGGCACACTTTAAGTGAATCAGAGCCTCAACATACGAATGATGCAATAACAAAAAAATTTGAAATGAAGACTTCTGTATGTCATCAGATACTTCAGTCTAAAAAGTCAGTTATATGTCAACTATGTTGACTCACTTCCCAATATGCTGCAACATTTCAACTACAGGCAGGAGGCATCGGCGTCGTAAGCATTTGATTTTTGGGGGGGGGACGTCACTGGTAGAGAAAGTGTACACATAACCTACGTAATAAAGGGGTGTGTAGGAGTCCTCCACCGGGAAATTTTATATTTTAAGGTGCAAAATGCTGCTATTTAAAGAGTTTCTGCATCAAAATATTTAATATACAACTGAAGGAAATCTTAATCTTAAAAAATCTTAAGAACTACGAAATTTTTTGGGGGGGGGGGGGGGGCGTGTGCCTTCTGTCCCCCCCTCCCCCCGTTTACGACGCCCCTGCAGGAGGGCCCATTAACAATATGTTTCATAACATGTAAATTACAATATTATGTCAACAATATAAAATTATAACCAAAATGTAACTCAATAGCTGTCTCCACTCTGAAGACATAGGTAGTATACTGCCTAATCCTTTTTAATCCTTGCTAAGAGTGCTTAACATTAAAAGAGTTGTTATTAATTGTTTGTGATCCTGGAAGATCCTTGCTTCTATCTGAGCTACCCTTAGGTGAATGGACACAGCAGATTATGTACTAGGATGTGATTAGTGAATAGAATGAATGTGTGTTCTGTTGAGTGAGTACATAATTTTACATTTTATTACTAAGCCAACTAAACATGAACAATTTTTCTGCAATGATGGTTTACATTCAGTTTCATAATTCAATAGGGTGGCCTGCCTACTTGATAGAAAACTACACTGTCATGTTTTAAAAAAATGCCATTTAAACATGCTGAAAACTAAAGCACTATACAACAACTGAGTGTGAAGCAAAATGGTTGATAATCGTATGTGCGATTATTGCACTTTCACTCTCCTGCTTTCATGATTTAAATGTAGAAAATAGGTCAATGTATGGGAACCCCTTAACAACTAATAGAAATTTGTTTTATGTGCAATTGATGATGGCAGCACACAGTCAAAATTTTGAATATGTATCTGACAATGAAAAAAAATTGAACACAATATAGTTACATAGACATTTCATATGTACGTAAGCACTTTTGAAATCTACTCATTAAAAAAAATATCTGTCCAAACATTTAATAATTAAATTCCAATACAGTTGTTAGAAAATCAAGAAAACTTGTTCTGCATTTAGTAGAGAATATATTTTTTAATTTCAATGAAACTGAAATTTATTCTCACAAGTTTAATAAAATGTATTTGTGAAGCTATTGTATTTCTGACATATACAGTATTAACGTTTCTAATAATTTTACATTGTCACATGGTCAGTGGATGAGTATAACAAAACAAGTTGACCTCTTCACATGTTACTTCTGAAACTGTTGTTTGAGATTCTCTCTCATGAAATAAAACCACAATTGCCAACACACATACTGCGGGTTGTGATCTTTCAAATTTAACGTCCTTACACCAATCTTGCTTCATCTAGAAACTCGGGGAATTTTGCCTCTTACAAGCCACTATCGCAACATTTTTCACAGAAGGCACACTGCTGAACACACATTCTATGTTAACAATAAAACATAGGCTGTTTTGCTATCCAATTTCTCTCTGTTAAAATTGTCTACTTGTTACAGATAAAAGGGAAAAACTTATGTTCTTTCTCCATTCATGACAACTGCTAACATACCCCTCCTCAATTAAGCAGTATGTATGATACTAAGAAAGTTTCCCAGGACCTCTTCAGACGGTGTGAGTGTTCTCGCACACTAACTGATGCACATTCCGACATGAATGTCACATGTCTACAATCACAGCACACTTCCAGTGAAAATCCACATTCTCTCACCTGTATCTTGTTGGCTTTCCAAGCTGTCATCTGATGACACCTCATCAAGGTTGTAGGTGAGTTTCTCGTACTTGGACCGGTCTTCCGCAGGAGCCCTCACAAATGGTGGCGACGTAACTACAACTTCTGGGGAAGAGTTGTTGCTGTCGCTCGGCACATCCACCCTATCTGCTGTGATGCCTGTGGTACTGCTATGTTTCTCTTAACATACAAGTAATGTACACTGTCAATAATACCAAAAAATTTGTACACTTTTGCATACAATGTTTATCAAAATGTGCACAAAATGTAAGCTATTGATTGTGGTCAACAAGAATGTACACAACACATATTTGCAAAGTTGCAATATATTAATAAAAAACCCTGGAATTATGATAACCATATTTACTCACACATTGGCTGAGCTTATTTTAATGTATTACAAACATGACAATTGAGCTGCAGACACTTTAAAATTAAGACAAGTTTAAACCTAGTTGATTTTGGATTTCACTTATTATACTGAGAGTATAAAATCTTATAAATGTTAAAAAAGGTAACAGTCTTGGCTCCAGTCCGGAAGCCAAGATAGTCATGACACTTGCAGTGACAGCCTACATACACATGTCTGTTAAAATGTTGCTGTAACTTGCCCATGATCACCCTGACTTGTGATAGTCCCTCACCACTGTGTGTTTTTCGAGAAGGGTCATGGGCTTAGGAACCAGGAGGAAGGGGGGGAAAAGTGTCTCCCTCAACTTTCAGGGTGGAGGGGACTGTCCCCCCCCCCCCCAACTTTCTTGGTTGTGAATTTTTTCATTTATATAATTATTTAGTAGGATACAGGAAATAATGTATTGAAAGATTCTGCCAGTCAAATTATATACAAAATACATTATGTTTTTAATAATTGAGAGCAGAGGTGCAATGTTAGAAGCCATTAAAAACAAGTGTTGCTCAGCTCATATGTTCAGTTTTGCTTTCGCACAGTCTACCCATACGTATTTGTTTCCCTTATTTAGTGATTTTTCTCATTTTATGCTTTATTTCATTTCACTATACACTTTTGTTTTCAGTTGCATGCAGGAATGTATAATCTTTATTTGCTTTAGTAGCTGTGATATGTGTTGTGTTTCTTAATCTGAAATTATAAAAATCATAACAAAAAGTTGTCGCAAAGCATTTTACGCTCTGTTTTTACAATTTTAATAAGTTGCGATAATTCGGAGTGAAACAACTACAGTAGTAGTAACTTACAGATATTCACTAAAAGTTTGCACATTAATACTTGTTCTACTCGTCAGTCCAATTTTTCAATGCCACTGTACCAGTTGGAAACCAAGTATTTCAGGTTTAAGTTTCTGCCAGTTATTTATCCGGCATCGTAATTTAATTCCGCCTAGGTGATTTGGACTCGATTCCCACCGGAGTCCCGCAGATGATTTTTGCATGTGGAAACAGTGCAAGGTGATGCCGTTGGTTGGCTGGTTTTCCCAGGTATCTCGCCATAGCCGTTGGGGTCCCTTGAAGAGAGGCCATTAAGATTAACATGTCGGAAATCAAGACCACTGAACAGACGTCGGGCAATTGTTTTCAAATATAGAAGTTCTGAATAGATTGCTGCATGTTGTGCCCAGCGAAGCTTGTTTAGCTGAAAGAAGTTTCAGTTCTCTACAAAGGCTGAAAAATTATCTCATGTATGGTTTCCTTTTTTAGTTAAATCATTTTAAAAATATATTTGGTTTTAACATTAGATTATATAAATTTGAAAGTGCAGTAAACATTTTTTTTCACATCCCCTTGTTAAAAAATTACCAGAAACAATAAATATAAAGTGCATTGAATTTTTTTTTTAAATTACACGTTATAAAGTAATTCACATTTACTTTAATTTCCAGATCAACTACGATGCAGAAAAGACTTACTCATGTAGCTGTACTCCATGCACATCAACATGAGCAGGCACCTACTTGATTTAAACATCACTGCATCCCAATTTATATAAGTCGAAATGAGTGGAGGGGGCAAGTATTTGTTAAACGGTAAAAAGCACAGAACGGGCGCAAATACAGAATCAAGACTTTTGCACAAAAATGTGCTTTTTTTTTTCAAGGCACTGAACAGTGACAGGTGTTGGAGATTTAACGTGCGGTCAGTGAAAGTAGTTGGAACATCATATATTTGATGTGGACAAGAATGCTAAGTTTATAATTACGTATGAACAAATTTTGTAACATTTACAAATGTGTATGTTAATTTTACTTGATTTAAAATGTTATGATTGTAGCACTAGAAGATGTACTAAAAGTACAAGTACAAGTGGTGGTAGTAGTATTAGTAGAAAGTAATTTAAATCCAGATACACTTATGAAAATACTCTAGCTGGAGTAGGGTAGGTTACCTCTGTCATGTGACTAGGTTTTGTCAATTACCAGGTTTTGATAACCCCTGCAATGCTATTGGAGGTTTTAAAATGACGAGAATAAAACATACTTACATAGTATCCCCATGATAAATATTTTGCTAAATGCTACAACCACAGTGTACTATTTTGTGTGTTATGTTTACACTGAAATATATTATTTTTAGTAGCTGACCGAGAGGCATTAGTTAAAACTTAGAACATGTGTAAACTTACCTTACCAAACACCAAAAACTTGACATTTTGACAGACATGTGCCTTGCCCTGCCCTCGTGAATTGTCATAAGTGTCTTAAGAGAAAAATGACAGTACTGAATACTTTCCAAATAATTATTTTAAATGGTCTTGTCCTCCCCTTTCCAAATTTACGAGTAAATTTTCCACTCAAATATTATCTCATGAAAATTTTAATATTTCTAACATTTGTGAATCCAATATTTAGATACGAAAACTGCTTCAAAAGCACTACTTTACACCTTCAAAATCAAAATTTTTTCATCCAATGAGAAGGATATGCAGATGCCTACGAGCGTCCAGTCAAATATCCGCATTCAGGTACCCCCCCCCCCCAATTTGCTATTTATTTTATTTAATTATGCACCAATTGTTAATTATGTAAAATATATTTTTCAACTTAAAAACAGTTTCACAAAAAGTATTTTATTCCTATTACCTGTTGTTACAAACATTGACTTCATCGGACTAAATACTATCTGTACGACTGTTTTAAATTTGAAAAATTGTAAGCATGTTTTACTGTTAATTAACAATTGGTGTACGGTTCACTGATACCGAACTCAATCAAATTTGTGACATTTTTGGTTAATTTTTCTATTGGAAAAAAAATATTAAAATTTAAATTTACTCCAGACGGTTACAACATTAACATAAACATTAAACTTATACATTAAACCTTCCAAATCATTGCAATTATACACAATGTTACACTAAATCGATTACAAAAAATTAGGAAAAAGTAAATCATAAAGGAAGCATAGAATAAATACCTAACAAGGCCAAATCTTTAAAAATGCTGGTGGCTTTTAAAAAAATATTCCACTGGTTTGTGAATATTATTGAAAGTAACTAATTAATCAGTTGGCAATATCAAATAGTAGTTTTACACAATAGTAGTACAAAACATTGTTTTTAAATATTACAGAAGTTAGTTAGCAACTGGTTTTGATGATTGAATTTAAATAAAATCTCTGTCATTAATACTGGCACAGTCTCTTAATGATAATATGAAAATTACTAGGCCCATTGTTGGCCAATTCAAAGCATTGCTAGGCAGTTCAGCCTATCTCCCCACATTGTAATTTTAGCAAAAAGATTTTCACACAAAATGTTAGTGGAAATATTTTCACACCAGCTGTTCTCAATGCCTTACGTGCACATCCACAGCTGAGCTTCATGGTTCTTGGCTGCGTGTATTTGCACAGAGAAGTCTCTCACTTGACCGTGCCAATCAGACTAAGGTCAACGCAACACCACACGTATGTGATATGAATGTAGACGCTCAGAGTTAAAACAGTCAATCGCTGGCCATAAAGCAGAGGTGTTTGTAAGGCACTGAAACCTGTTGGTGCAAAGACTTTTTCGTCAAAACACCAAGGTCCCTTAGAGTGCACCATCACATTAATATAAAATATATTTTCCGTTTTACATGTGATTAACCAAGTTGGTAATAATAAATTAATTATACAAATTGTTTCAATAATTTCTAGATTTTTGCTTTAAATATTTGGCATCAAACATGTAAATCCCTAGTAACGTAATAAAACAGTTTATAAAAGTTAATTCAATTACTTTTGTTATTATTACTCCCTTTTGCGCTAGGAGAACTTTGTCACACTGAAACATCGCTCATTTATATAGCATCACTTTAAATTAAATAAAAAAAAAATACAATGGTTAATAACTAGTGTTTTGTAGTTAACACATTTACTAGCAAAAATTGTCATTACATGCTCCATTTATTAACAGTAAAATACCAATACTGTCTCAATGCATGGATGCAAATGCAACAGAAATACAATGTAAGAAATTCTGCTTTAATGCATCGTAAAAAATAACTTGCACTTGAGTTTATTCTGCGTTTAAGTTCATACAAATTCATTTTGGAACTTTATAGTTGTTTTCAATTTAACTTCTTCATAGTTTCAAAATTTTAGGAGACATATCTTACTATAATTTTATTCGAAAATGAGTGAACATTCTTGAATGCTCTCAAGTGTGTTTCAAGAAACTAAATCCATTACATTTTCTTTGTGAACCAATGTTCAGTGCAGTGAAAGTGTGTGAAAAGGTAAAATGATAATGACATCCCAGAAAATGCTGGCAACTTAACGTTGATTTACAACGTACCACAAAGAACAGAATAGTGATATTAGTGCACTTCTTCATGGGAGAGACTATGACAAAATATGTATTGTCCCTGCACTTCATGTTTGTGGGCTCTTTCACGGACTACAAGGAAGTTGTGCTGCTGCCTAGTCTACTATTCATGACGCTATAAATTAACTATACAATGTCAGCATCCAGTGCGGCACTACAGCAAACTTCTACACACCTCAAGCCAGCTTGGTACTGTGAAGCTGGTAAAATTAAATATAAAATGCTCTTTGCTGCAAAAAAAAAAAAAAACTTATTTGTTAAACTGTTTTATAACTGAATTACTTTGAATATGGAAGGACGTGACAAAACAGTACAACTGTAAATCCTTCAACAACACACAGCTTGACTTTTGGCGAGGAAAATCACCTTTTTTTCCTCCACCTATAGAACCGAGCCTGTTTCATAAACTTTTTTTTTTTTTTGCAAAGAGAGTAGGTTAATAACTGGGGTTCCTTGCTGATGTTCCTTTGTACAAATACCTCACTTTGAATATTAAAATTTGTTTAATGCATCAAGTTCGCCTAAATCTTTATTAAGGCACAAACTAAACCTTTTACAACTGAAATTTTGTTGACACTTGTCACTAACAAACTGAGCACGAACTTATTTGCTTGAATGTAGAGGCACTTGTTGCAAAAATACTTCCCATATCTGGGGATGACACACTACAGCTTGCTTTGAGAGAATACAGCCTACACAAATAAATGTCACACTCATTAATAAGCCCTTATACTAGCTACTATTATGCAACAATTTTTAGAAAGTCCTTCCCGTCTATCTCTCCCACATGCTTTGCCAAATGTGTGAGCTCCATCTTTAGGCAGCTGACTGTTATCAATACTTTTCTCCACAAAACAGAGAGAGACACTCCGACACTACTTGAGATGGGGATGTAATCTGACACAGAGACAACAGTAAAACTGTCAGCCACTTGAAAATATCCTGTCACAGCAGCAACAATCCGTTACCTGTGACTTCCATGACCAACAGCCACCCTGTTTTGACATACATTTTTCCACTGTTGTTACCTCTTCAAGGGGTAGCTAAGAGTGCATCACATTTTTAAGATTTTACAAACAAGGATGAGGGTATTATATGAGCAAATATTGTTGAACTGTCCTACACTTTAAGGTCCACTGTACAAGACATTAGGAAGATTAATGTTATTAGTTTGGCAATGACCCATTTATACTGTGAGTTGAGCTGGTAACAGCAAAAGGTAACATCTATGCTGGTGGTTATGGATAGAAACTTGTTCTTTGGCTATGTTCTGTTTTGCACCCAAGTTCTTATTATCTGTGCCAGCAAAATATGATGAAAGCAAAACTAGTAGAGGAAAATTTTCCTTGCCAAATTCATAAAAAAACAAATTTGGTTATGTTCGTAATATTGAATACAATTAGCCTTAACTTTATTGCATGCTGTGGAAAAAGTGTTGGGAGTGTGAAATTTATATTTTTTGGTTACATTGGTAGTATAGAAGAACTAGGTTTATTTTGTTTTGTCAGGTTGGCATTATTGATGAAGTAGTTATTTTTGTTTGTGCTAGTTGTGCTGGCAATGTTTCTTTGTAGTTCTTTGTCGATGTAGCCTTCAAATGGTGAAGAGCAGTAAACAGTAAAGAGACTATGGAGCACAGTCGTGTTTTCGTTTATTCTCAGCACACGATACTCATATTTTTTTGTCAGGTTATGGGCCCAGGCGTTCAAGTGGTTAGGCTGTAAAAACAAGTAGTGAGTTTTTTTACTGCCGGTGCGAACATTGACGTACGACGAGCGAGAAAGTGATGGAGTCAAGAAGAAATGCGAAATTATTTTCGGCGCATCAGAATGACATATATTTTAGGCCACGAGAAGTTTCTGGATTGTAACAATTTTGTGGTAGGTAGTAATATTTTTGACTCGTGTGGGCAAGAAAGTGTAATTTACTGGTTCCTAAGAATGCTTAGCGCAAATTTACCGAGCGTAAAAAACTTGTCGGCCGACAGAACTATTAAAATTGGAAATTCGCAATGAAGGCTTTGTTACAACTTGACGGATTGTGGAAGGTTGTTGAAGGGAAAGAGGTCGATAAACGAAAGGATGAAAAGGCTTTAGCAAAATTGGTTTTGTGTATTGATCATATAAATTTTTCCCACGTGAAAACTGCATCGACAACTAAAGAAGCGTGGCAACAACTCGAAAAAGCTTTTGAACTTTCTGGGCTAACAAGGTGGGTCGGCTTGTTACGATCTTTGGTTACTAAGAGATTAGAGGCATGTAAAAACGTGGATGAATATGTTGATAGAATAATTTCCACCACCCACAAACTCAATCATACAGGGTTTGAAGTGAACAACGAGTGGGTCGGGACGTTATTGCTGGCCGGTATACAGAGCAATTACCGCCCAATGATTACGGGAATAGAGAGTTCGGAAGTGAAAATAACTGGAGACTCAATTAAAGTGAAATTACTCCAAGATGTTGGTGGAAACCGGGCTGATTCCTACACTTCTACTGACCGAGATGCTGCTGTTATCGCCGGAAAATACAAGGTTTCTCAGAAAAATGGGTTCCAGCCTAAACCACCTACGACTGTTTGCTACAACTACAACAAGACTGGTCATTTGGCAAGAAGTTGTCGTCAAACACCTAAGAGAGGGATGAAAACAGTGAGTACACAGAATATTAAAACAGGTCAGTCATCTACAAATGATTACGTTTTCGCTACTTCAGAAAGAATTTTGCCTGAAGATAGTAAAGTTGAGCAATGGTACGTTGATTCATGTGCTTCCACACATATTGTAAATAGTAATAAACATTTAGAAAATACTGTGCCATGTAATACAGAAATTGTGATTGCAAATAGTTCTAGTCTTAAAGGCGCAGTAGTAGGAAATGTAGATATTGATGTATACAATCCCACTAACAGGCAGAGAACACCTATAAAAGTACAGAGTGCTGTATGTGTTCCTGAAGTACCAGTAAATCCACTATCAGTACGCAAAATAGTGGAACATGGCCATAAAGTTCTATTTAGCATGTCAGGGGGACAGATAGTTCAGATGGTGAAAGAATAGCTACAATGTATGTAGATAGGGGAATTTTTAGATTGGATACACAACCAGAAAAATGTTATTTGTCTAGTACAAATGGATTTTTGTGGCATCAGCATCTTGGACATTTAAATAGGAATGGCATGTCTATGATAAACAAAGTCACTTTACGGATAAAAGGTTCATTGAGTGTAATGTCCCTCATGCAACATGTGCAAAGGAAAAACAAACCAGGAAACCATTTGAGGTCTCAAATAGTAACGCAAAGAGACCCTTACAATTAGTTTGTTCAGACTTGTGTGCCCCAATGGAACAAGTACGTACATGTGGAAATAAATATTTCCTAACGTTTCTTGATGAATATTCCAGATATTGTTTTGTCTATTTCCTCAAAGATAAAAGTGAAGTACCTGAAGTGTTTGAAGCATTTAAGGACTATGTTGAAAACCAGACCAGCTACAAATTAAAAACACAGAGAACAGATAATGGAACATAATATGTAAATTCCAAATTGGCATCAATTCTGAAGACATCTGGCATCAATCACCAAACTACTATTAGATATTCTCCATAGCAAAATAGCCGAGCAGAAAGGCTTAAACTTACACTTGTTGAAAAAGCTAGAACAATGCTGTTAGTCATAGACCTTCTTAAAAGGTTGTGGGCAGAGGCTGTTTCAACTGCAGCATATTTAAGTAACCGTTTCCATCAAGACATATAGGAAACATGACTCCATTTGAGTTATGGTATAGCAGAAAACCCAATTTATCTCATCTGAGAGTGTTTGGAAGCACTGCATTAGTCCACATTCCAAAGGAAACAAAGAAAGAAGTGGGGTCCCAAATCTGCTGAAATGAATTTTGTTGGATATGGTGAAAACAAGAAGGGTTATTGTTGCTCGATCCGAAAACAAAGCAGATTATATTTAGCAGAGATGTAGTTTTCTTTGAAGGTAAATCTACACAAGAAGAAGAGGTGAAACGTGATGAAAAGCTACCTGCAGTAGTTTGTGACCTACATCCAGGCGGGACTTCAGCTCTAGAGGAGAGTGAAGAACAAGACGATTCCCGTGGCTTCTCACCTTTGCAAGATTCATCCCAAAAGTGTAGTGAAGAATCAGAGTCAATTACAGAAGTATTTTGTGGTTTTTCACCCACTCAAGCATCAACTAAAAAGGTTGAAACTCAGAGGAGGATGACTCTCATGACTCCATGTAAGAAACAAAACTCAATACACTGGTCTAGCGCAGATAATATTAGGGAAGAATATAATGATCCACAAACAGTAGAAGAAGCATTAAGTGGTCAAGATGCTAGTGAATGGACAAAGGCCATGGAAGAAGAACATCAATCCTTACTAGATAATGAAACTTATGATGTACTAGATTGTGTTGAAGGAACAAAAGTAATGAAAACAAAGTGGGTCTTCAAACATAAGGAAACTGACAGTGGACAGTTGAAACATAAAGCAAGGTTGTTCCCAAAGAGAAGGAATAGATTATGAAGAAATGTACTCACCTGTTAGATATTTGTCTCTCAGGTACTTGTTTACAGTTGCTGTGAAAGAAGAGATGAAAATTAAACACATGGATGTTACAACAGCTTACTTGTATGGTGACTTACATGAAACCATGTATGTGAAGCTCCTTACTGAATTATTGAAACCAGGTGAGGAGAATAAAATGTGGCTGTTGAAAAAGGCAGTATATGGGCTTAGACAAGGAGGAAGATATTGGAATAAGAAACTGACAATAGTTCTCAAAGAAATGAATTTTGTACAATCTCAAGCAGACCCATGTGTATTCCACAAATTCTCGAATCAAGGTAATCTTTTTGTGGCTGTGTACGTCAATGACTTATTCATCATGACAGATAATGAAGTGTTGAAAAATGAAACTAAGTGCATGTTGAAGGAACACTTCAAGATGAAAGACCTTGGTCCTGTGAAAAAAATGTTTGGAAATGAATATTAATCAGAACGGATGAAGAAATGACCATTGACCAGACTGACTTCATACACAAGATCTTCGGAAATTCAACATGAATGAGTGCACACCAGTTTCAACACCGATGGTGACAGGCATCAAACTAGATGGAGATGAAGACACTCTCTACCAGTCTACTATATCAAGTGGCAGTTGGAAGTCTCTTATATTTAGCTCAAATTAGTGGACCAGACATTTCTATTGCTGTGGGTATTGTTAGTAGATTCAACCAAAACCCAAAGAAATGTCATTGAGTAACTGTTAAGAGGATTTTTAGGTATCCTAAAGGAACTCTAAATTTTACCACCTGCCATGAAAGTTGTGATGTAGAGGTTCAGGAGAATCGTTTTTTCACAGAAAATATTAGTCATGAGATTGTGTGTTTGACATATAAAATATATTAAGGTACCTCACACTAAGGGTAAATGGTTTCAGTTCTATCAGTTTCTTAAGTAATTAGAAAATAGGGCCTTAACATTCCAAATTAGTGCATTTTCCAGCTTGTGTAATGACGTTATTTTTTGTTATTTTTACTTAAAACCATTTAACCTTAGTAGATCTATCCTTTAGCTTTCGATCCCGTGACTGTGTATACCTTGTAACAACTGAAAATTTTGAGGAAATCTTGTTCTTGTAATATGTGTCCTGCGCAAATATGCAGCCAGTGTTGTGGAAAACTGAAGGATTCGCGAAACCGAGCCGAGAGGACAACAGAGAGAGCGAGAGACAACCTCCTCCACAACAGGGGTTGACCCAATCCCGCTTTTGTGGGGGAAAACTCCACATCCATGAGGTCGAACGGCCGCTACGGCACTATGTAGGCGGGCCCCTTAAGTATTGTAAGGACAGCAACCCTCTAGTTGGATTTAGTGATGCAGATTGGGGTTATGAGTTGAATGGCAGGTATTCCCTTTCTGGGAGTTGCTTCAAATCCCAAGGTGCATTTAATACTTGGTACAGTAAAAAGCAAAGAACTGTAGCGCCCTTTACTACTGAGGCCGAGTACATTGCTCTATCCTTTACCGCTCAAGAAGCCTTGTGGCTAAGGGAGCTGATAAAGGAAACTGAACCAGAACTTAAAAATGTTTGTTTAAAAATATTCTGTGATAACAAAGGAGCTGTTCAGCTCGCGAAAAATCTAATAACCAGTTCTAAAAGTAAACACATGGATATAAGATATCATTTCCTAAGAAATCATGTGGAAAATAATGTAATCTCTGTTGAACATTTACCTAGTGAAGATATGGTGTCAGCTATTCTAACAAAACCTTTGTCAAAAGTAAGACACACATCATTATTAGACAAGATTGGATTGTGTAACTAAGTTATTAAGATAGAGAGATGCCATGTAAATTCTGTGTTTTGATGGGTTAAAGAATAAGGGAAATGGTATGCAAAAATATATTTCATGCGTGGGTGTTGGAGTGTGAAATTTATATTTTTTGGTTATGTTGATAGTAAAGATGACCAGGTTTATTTTGTTTGGTCAGGTTGGCATTACTGATGAAGTAGTCATTTTTGTTTGTGCTAGTTGTGCTGGCAATGTTGCTTTGTAGTTCTTTGTCGATGTAGCTTTCAAACGGTGAAGAGCAGTAAACAGTAAAGAGACTATGGAGCACTGTAGAGTTTTTGTTCATTCTCACCGCCCAATACTCACATTTTTCTGTCAAAAACATACCACAAAAAGCAAACTTTACATTTTAAAGTGAGACCATTGTACATGAAATGCCCCGTGGTCAATGAACAGATACTGGCTTGGGAATGGCACTAGTGACCAGATAGTTGTGAAACACAGCAGGATAAGGGACACACACTTGGAAGTCACTTCTCAACTCGGCAAGGGAGAATATTTCCCTAATCGTAGGACTCCCCCCCCCCCCAACCTTCTACATCAGGGATTTTCTGTTTTTTATTACCGAACGTTTAAATATTTTTGTGGTGTTTAGTACGATGTGTTCGCAATGTAAGGACACACAATATGATACACAGTTTCCAAGCCATCCCATCAAGCAAGGTCGCATTATGGTAACATGAATTCTCATTCTGGAGGATACAGATTCAATATACTGTTCCAGCCACCTTGGTTTCGGTGCCAGAATGGTTCATAACCAAAGCCCAATACAGTTTCCTGTCTATCCCAACCATTGATACATCTCTTAATGACCTCATCACTGACCTACCTACTGAGCCTTCCCGCCTGACACAGCAACCAACTTACTACCCAAGCAGTGACTTAACAACTAATATCCCAGCAGAGATCCGGACAACAGCCTAGCAAGACCACCTCTCGAGTGGCCTGTGACTGCATCATAAAGGATTGCAAGATTTTATATCACCTACCAAGGGCAATTTAATGCTTATTTCCAGAATATTAGAGTTAAGTACTTCTTGATCTGCGACTGGTCACTGGAGAAACATTACAGAAACTGCCTGACAATAATATAAGAATGATTTTCCCCCCTCCCAGAGTTGTTGAATTTGATTGGTTGGAGTCCGTGATCCAGAAGGTGCTGATGGATTTACGAGTCTGCACATTAAACAGCTAGTCACATCTGCTGCAGTGTGCGAGGGCGACTATGACATTAGGGGTGACTGACGAGTCGATATGACTGCGATGTTGGAGACGAACAGCGACTATGGCTTAGGAAGAGAAGATTCTGCGAAAGGGCAGGAAAGAAATTATGTGAGTGCTAGTATGCTGTGAAGGACACGTGGCTGTGGATAAAGAGAGACACATGGGATTTATAGAGAGAAATATATACAGAGAAACATGTGAATAGTAGGACTGTTGTATGGGTGGTTATTTGTTTTTGTAATGACATTACATTGTGTTAACATTACATACCTGTACAAAGAAACAACATAAATGTGAGCATGGAAAATTTTGCCTGTGAACTGAGGTTCCCTGGGAACTGTAACATGCTGGTTCAGTCAGTATTCCAGACTAAAGGTGTTGTGACAGTCTGGACTAGTGTAGCAGGTATTTCAGGCTGGCCATAGGCAACAACGATAACTACGTACTGCATTTAAAAAACTGTTGGAAATGTACAATGTTTCCATTTATCATTAACATAACATCATATTAAAAACATACAAATACGAAGAAGTCAACATGGTTTTACATAAAGATATAGTCACAACTTGCTACTTGCAAGTAGCAAAACTCATATTTATCTACAGTAGTTCCTTTGCTTAAACTTGTATTTTTTTGTCATTATGACTAAGCACAAAAGGGTGTTACTGTATTACTGCCATACTGTTGACGAATGAAGCTGCTATCTATCTGCATCGACAGCAACTATCTGGTGGCCAATGAAGAAGAGACCAAGAGTAGACTGTGGAGTAAATGGAGCTTCAAATCAACTCTAACAGGTGGCGCAGCAGTAAAATACTGTTACTGTTTACAGGCAGTCTATTTACAAGAATTTTAACTTTACTATACTGGAAATATTACATCCCGTCCTTTGTATACACAGAATAATTCTTTCAGTCACACTACACAGGAAATCCCGCACAATACGGGATAGTTTAGAACACTAATCTGGACACAGAGCAAGGTTTCTCAAGCAGCAATAGCACATTGCCACATTATTCTTTGGGCTGATCTGAATGAGGGGTGGGTCAGCTTTCCCAACCACACCTACTTACACACATCTACAGCAAAATAATGTTAATAGAATGATTAGGTGAAAAGGAATAAGTCGTAAAGTCGACCTCATTCAAAATTTTGTTTGTTCCATACGCAAATGTTTGCCTGTAACTAGAGTCATCTCCCTGCGTTATTGCTTGCCCGTCTTGTTCAAGACATGCCAGTCATAAATATTCTTTTAATCAAAAATTTTACGACTTATAGTTTGTGTGCTGCAACACATTTTTCAGCACCATTAAATAAAGAAGACGTCAGATTCACTTTCAGTACAGTACTTACTGACACAGCAGCAGTCCACCTGTAGCTGTCTGGATGTAATTTTTAAGTTAGTTTTAAAATACATAGTTAAAATAAAAATTGCAACTGACTTTTGAATCTGGATACTTTGCTATAAACAAAGTAACAAAATGCTGCACATTTCAGGTCACAGCCAAATTAAATTTATAAGATAAAATTACAGGGGTATCTTAGTCTGTCAGGTGTCTTTTTTTATTAGTATCATAGTTTTTCTGGTTTCTATTTAGTCTTTTTTCTTTGTCTGAAGGTCTGTACTATTCTCCGTTCACTCTAAGTTGAGTTCTGAAGTAAACAAATAACGTAATATCATTACACTTCGCTAGATTCTAATCGACTCAATTTGTGCAGCGTGCCGACGTACTATTTCCAACCAACGTAACTGTGTACAGTCGGTATCATAGGAAACAACAACGCCCTATATATTAAAACATATTGCATGAAAATTTCGTACGTGTTATCGACATACGGAAACAAAAATTACATAAAAATTTGATAAAAATATTGACATCATGTGCAATTACATTATATTTCAAAATTTAATTGTAATTATCAAGCTATTACTAACGATCATATTCAATTCTGGTACTAACGTAACGAAAATTGGGTACTACATGCAGAAAAAATGTTGTCAACAAAATGAGTGAGTAAACTTACTGTAAAGTCCTCCTGGACTATTTTGTACTTCGTTTTGGAAAAATGACATTTTATAAATCACCAAATAATCTGTCGATAATTCACGACACATATTTTTTCTTGTAGAGAATGTTACGCGAGATTTTTATTCTTGCCTTATAAACATCACCGCACTTTCAGAGTATCGTACATCTCTAACTGGCAAGTGTACCAAGAAACTCGTACGTTTAACAGTACATCAGTCGTTAAATAACTTGTGAATCAACTGTACGGACGTGTCGTCCACTAACCATAATTACAGAAATAAACATACAGCGTTGTAGATTGTGTTAGCAACGTCTGTATATTTTAGATATTTGTTAATAAAACTTTTCCATTAAGTGATGGCGTGGTAAATTTGTAAATTTATATGTATACGACAGATAACAAAGATATATTTCTTATGCAAGATCTCAGTGCAAGGTGGTTGGCAGCCAACGAATATGTTTGGTTATAAATTGCTTTGTTTATCCTAAAACTCAACTTAGAGTGAACGGAGAATAGACACTTTCGAATATTACAATTTCTGAAGTTTAAATCTGTAAAATAAATAATACATGTGGCAATATTTATTACAGCTTAAAAATATTCCTTGTAGAAATTAAGATTATACTGTAAACTGCAGTACACTGTCAATTCAACATTATTTTTTTATATTAAACTTTCATTTACACATCTATAACAGTCTGAAGGTTAAAAAAATTACCACTGCCACCCCTGAAATACCAATACAGTTCACTGAACAGCAACATCATCAACAAAAACACAACTTGCTTGGCTAACAGTAATATACAGTACTAAAAATGTTACCCAAAGTTTTCAGGCTTATTGCTAAGATTATATTAAAAGCTGACACTCTAGACAGATGAAGCACAAGTCTACCAACTTACACTGCCTGATGTTTATGACCTAAGATTTTAACCACCTCTCTGCCTTCCCATAACTCCTTTCCCATTTTTCAATACCGTGGCATGTCATGTCCACAACTGCAAAAATAGTGCTCCAATGGCCACTAGTAATGAATGTGTGGAAAGAAACGCACAAATTTTTGCATAGAGTCATACAACATCCTTGCACAGAGGTAAGAGGATGAGGAAAGAGACTGAATTAAGGGATTAAGGTTACGTGCAAACAAAGTTTAGTCAGTGCTACGGTTGAAACTTCGTGACAATGCGCAACATTTACGGAAGAAATACCGGTCTCCGGTGAAACTAGTGAATTCATGAAAACAGTCATTTCCACAGATAAGGGAACATTTCACATACCAGGTCAAGCTCATGGGCATAATTTGCGATACGTAGTGAGGTTTCGAGGACCTACAAGTCATGTGGAGCACGTACGTGATAGCTCCAAAATTAATGTGTAGTGTAATGCATGACCAGGTTATTGGACCATTATCATCTAAGGGAAAGACTTTCAACAACAACCACCTGCACATGCTACAACTGTACACTATTACAGAAACAGACCACTTTCACCCAAACATCACTGCAGAAAGATGGTGTTCCACATCATTGTCAGCAGGCACTCTCTTATGTGGACTACATTTAAGGAATATGGATTTGGAACAAAGACAGTTCAACTCCTTCGTAACCTCATTTTTCCTAACGTAATCCTGCTGTAGTTTCTCTTGTGGGGTTACGTCAGGGTATATTGCATATGCAACAGCTAGCATTTTCAACTTTCTTAGCAAACAATTTTTTCTAACAAGGCCACAACAACAAAATATAATCAGAATATGTGTGTGTTCTACTAAAACTGTGACTTAAAAAACTGATGTGATGTTAGTTGATAGTGTACAAAGACACATATATATATATATATATATATATATATATATATATATATATATATATATATATATATATATAAAAGAACTTCGATCTAACGACAGTCTGCAGGTCCAGAGAATGGTGATGTTAGATCACTGTTGTTGTTAAGATCACTGATGTTATTAGATCAAAAACCATTTAAAACCCAAAAATGTTTAGCAATTTTATCTAAAGTGTATATTTTGATCAAAGTTTGTGTTTAACGATTACTGGTCTGAAAACAAAGAAGCTTTTAAATGCAAAGTTTATTTGATATAATACATAGACAGGCATTTTCTGGATAAAATAATAACCTACTAAAACTATATTTATCATTTCCTTGTTCCCAAAAAATGTTTTAAATCATTAGCCTTGCGAAGTTTAACCGCTCCGATTGCATCTATAAAATTAAAACATAATGATATACATGCATGTTATTAAAAAATTTATGTGTGTATGTATGTAGTGCCCCAGAGGTATAAACAACTTTCAAAGGTCAACAATAATTGCCTGCAAAACATGGTCGTGGCAAGCGTCAATCAAATAATTCTAGCATGGTACACCAATGAGCACACCTATATCCTCCATATTACGATGTGGCGGTTGAACAAGCATCTAAGTACGCAGCGCAGCAGTGGCCAGTACGGAAACTAAGATGGAGAAAGTGTTTCAGAGTTACGTCAAAATGTACTACTGAGCAGTGTGATGTACCAAAGTCATTACCAACAGAGTGCAGTGAGTAACAATGTCAATGTTTTTAAAGAGCATTGTACAAAAACATAGTATAACTAGGTATTGTATATGAAAACACTTTAAATTGAAATAACGTAAACAAAGAAAAGGTTGGAAATGGCCACTAGGCTACTAATTACTAAAAACATAGACAGAGATGCACAAGTACTTACAGACAAGAGTACTTGCAGGTTGGAGAATACATAAAACATAGGACAACACATTTTTGCGCAGTTGCGACATTTTGCTGGCCGGCCAGCTTCCTCAGGCGGCCATACTGCAGTGTGCAATCACTCGCAGCCCGAGGAAGCTGGCCTGGCCAGCAAAATGTCGCAACCACGCAAAAGTGTGCTGTCCTATGTTTTGTGTGTTCTCCAACCTGCAAGTACTGTTCCTGTAAGTACTTGTCCATCTCTATCTACGTTTTTATTAATTAAATTGAAATAAAATTAGTATTGCTGAAGTATGCCTCGTCAAACGTAAACTCAAGCACAAGTGCCACTATATGTAGTGAGAAGTTATGAGAATCGCATCGTGTATATATTCAAGCGGCAAGGTGTAATCATAGTTTTAATTATGTTTTATTGTGTTCCTCTTGACATTATTTAATCACAATGTTCTTGGCTCTATTTTATCCCAATAGACTCACAAACGTCAGTTTAATAAGTTTCCATTGTAATTTTTTTCTAATTTTTTTTTGCCTAGTCATCTTGCAAACATATTTTAATCAATTTAAATCCTTAATTCTTTGTATAATTATGTCACAATTAAATGGTGTAATGCAGAATGCACCCAAACCACAAACATAAAGAACACACAAAAACAAGCATGGCGGAACATGGATAGGCAGGCTAACTAAGGGCTCCTGATTTTCCAGATTTTTAACGGTGAACAACACAGTCTGAAATATAAACAGGTAATGTTATAGAAGTGCAGCCGGACATATTTCCTGTGAATATATGTTTTAATATTTAGTATCTGCGTGTCGTAATTTGTGATATTTAGTGTTAAGTTTCCGTGCACCGTGTCAAAATGTCTAATAAAGACTTTAGCAAGAAGCTCGACAGCCTGGAAGAACAGGTTTGCCAACAGCTGCGAGACCTAGAGCAGCGCTTCGAGACCCTGGCCAGCGCGCAGTCCATGGATGTCGACACATGCAAGACTGCTCTGGTGAACCTCATCTTGCTGAATTTACCAGCAGTTTCAAAGAGGAACTAAGGGGACTGACTGTCAAGGAGACTGTAAGTACACAAGGTGAGCGAGTTGATGAACTTGAGCAGTACAGCAGGAGAAACTGCTTACTCGTGCACGGGGTGAAAGAAACTCCTGGGGAAAACACCGCAGATTTGGTGCTCAACATTACTAACACTAAACTTAATATTAACCTTCACAATACAGACATAGACCGCACTCATCGGATTGGGAAACCGAAGAGGGCTGTCGCAGATGTTGTGCGTGAGGGTGCTCGGCCTATCATAGTCAAGTTTGTGACGTACCAACAACGGCAACAAGTGTTTCGTGCAAAGCGAGCGCTTAAAAACACTCCTATTCTTATAACAGAATCTCTCACTGTTGAGCGGCAGCGACTGTTGAGAGATGCAAAAGAAAAATTTTGTGCAAAACAATGCTGGACCTATGATGGTAAAATAGTTATTCTAAGAGAAAATGGCAGCAGAGAGTACATTTCAACAAGCAGGGAACTAAGACAATTGATTTAACAGCAGAGTCCGGGGTTTTAGTTATAACCATGTGTTATTTATATGATGTTGTCAAATAAAAATTTAGTTAGTGTTATTAGGTTAGATAATTTTAAGAAGTTCATCGTCATATTTGAGTTTTGTAGTTTACTGTTTTTTTCAAATCAGTTTTTATTATGTGTATGTTACTCGTTGGCACTTACTGTGTTGCATCATTCCTTTATTTCCGCGAATTTTGAGTACAAAACAAAGCTGTCTTTTTTCCTATAGTCAGATCTCTCCCGTTAGAAACACAGATGGTATCCCTGAGTCCACAGTTGCGCCCTTGTTACAGGAACTGTGCTTGGCAACCGCTAGTGACAATGAAGACCCTCCCCATCTCCCTCACCACCGCTCTCTCCCCAGGCAAGAATGAATAGCCCCTCTACAGGTCAGCTGCTTGCAGGTTTACTAAACTGCTACCCCGAGACCTTGAAAGTGATTCACGCGAATACTCAAAGCTTAGTAGCTCACAAACATGAACTAGATGCAATCGTAGCTCCTCTGATGCTGCACTGTATTTTAGTTTCCGAAACCTGGCTGGTACCCACACTACCTGATAGTATTGTTTCACTTGAGGGTTATAATCTCTATCGCAACGATCGAGAAAATAAAAGAGGTGGAGGCATAGCAGTTTACGTTAGGAATGATGTATTTACTCGTGTATAGCCCCCCTCCGTGTATAGCCCCACCCCCAATTTTTAATACTCGATTTAAGAAAAATAAATATTCCTTGTATAACCCCACCCCTGATTTTTTACTAGTAAAGATGCAACAGAAGCAAGGTGCAATGGTAGAATATGTGCCGATATATTTACAAATAAACCGTGTGTCAATATCAATTCATACCGTAAATGCAAACGTGA
>PNEQ01021533.1:0-30807 GCA_003012365.1 Medauroidea extradentata | reverse complement strand
CTTGTCAAGACTTGACAATCTAGATGCCTGTAGGCATGCATAAAAATAATATTGGTGATAGGGGCGAGAGTCCCGCCTATGGTACATTACATGTCGCCCTTAAGCACATATGTATACGGGTGGAGTAGAATCAAGTGAGTAAAAAAATGGTGTCTCAAACCCCTGGTGGTCATTCCTAGAATTAAATATATTATTTTTTAGGTGGGGGGGAATGGGGGAAGGGGGGGTATTATTCCAAGATGGTGGATGGATGTAAAATTATTTTTTAGATTTTTTTAATTTTTGAAATTTTTTTTTAATTTTGGGAAATTTTGGAAAATTTTGAAAGTGACGTAATCCAAGATGGCGACAGGAAACAAGATGGCCGCCGGAAACAAGATGGCCGCCGGAAACAAGATGTCCGCCGGAAACAAGATGTCCGCCGGAAACAAGATGGCGGCACGAATCCTCAAATCCTCAGCCGCCAGCCGCTGCTCCAGTAGCCCCTAAATCTATCTACTTTCGCTTTTTATTTCTGAGAAGAAAAGTGTGAAATTTACTGTCATAGCGTGAAATCTATTTAACACAGTACAAGCTTACAGCTTGAATTTTTAACGAACATCTAGGCGGCAATCAGCCAAACAAATTATTCTGAGAATAAAAACAGAAACCATTATGGCGACTGATACCTGCTTCCATCACAGTTCATTATAAATCTGTTGGCACGGGCCTGGCGTAGGCTGAGAAATAAAACCCGATTCACATAGTTATAGTACGGGTGTCCGAAAATATTCCCTGGTTACAAAATTAAATGTAGCCTATAAGTGAAACCGGTGCCAAAGTATCGGAACGAAAATCGAGTTTTCTTGGTGCAGGTTCGCAGTAATCAAGTACTGCAGCAGAGGTGCAGTGCCCAGGAAACCGGATATGTTCTTCAATCAGGAGAAAGCGCAGTGTGTCATGTGGTACCACGAGACGCGATCACCAATAACAATGCAGAGAAACTTCCAGACAATGTACGGAAATATTCCGTTTGATGTCAAGAGCTTTGAGGCGTGGTACGAGAAGTTCAAGAACATATGATATGTTGTTGGCTCACCGAAGCCTGGTCGGCCATCAACCTCAGCTGAGACGATGGAAGCTGTGACTCAGTCTTTTGTGCCAAGTCCGAAGAAATCGATGCATAAGGCCTCGCGTGAATTGCAGATTCCAAGAAGTTCTCTTCACGATATCTTATACAAACGTCTATTGTTTCGTGCATACAAGTGCAAATAGTTCGGGTTTTGATGTCCAATGATACCGTACGTAGGTACAACTTTGCGGTTGAAATGTTCATGTGTATTGAGGACAATGGTGGCCAAGGGTGCTTAAGTGGAGGTTTACTAACGTTCTTTCCAGTTGCCCCCCAGCCCCCACAAAAAAAAAAAAAAAAAACAACTTGGATAGCTTCCAAACATTTTGCAAGCATTTTCATATCTTTACTGTACACCTAGCGGATGTTATAAATTTTTGTAATCAGGGAAACACTTTTCGGATATCCTGTACTATTACAAAATTAACTACTCATATAGGTCTAATCTAACCGAGGGCCTTACTTTGCTGCACATTTCCCCAACACTTAAATGTTAGCTTAACCACGTGTGGCGTCCCATAGTTTCAACAGGGCGACCGAGAGATTGTGAGCTAGTACAGTGCCTTATTGTTTCTAAGAGCGTTGGTGTACTATGTAAGCGTGGCAGTGTTGTCCTTATCGTACCTTCGCTTCTGTGACTCAATATTTCAAAACAGCTCGTGTTATGTTGTACACTTAAGGGCATTGTTGCAGGGAAAATAGAACATAGTGCCTTTTAAAGTACCTGCATAACGTTACGTGTTCTGACAACAAAACGTGTAGTTGCAGCTGCATCGATGAGGCGTTAGTGAGGACTTTTGAAGTTCAACACACTTTCAGAACACGCCGGCTCGTGAACATGTGTTTTATGTGATATAACAAGTGAGGAAGAGAATTACAATAAAAGCTTTTATTTTATGACTTGTACTTATATTTTACTGATTTGAGCAAGTAGTTGCCTGCTGTCCCCGGCAGATGTCTGAGCGCTGGGAAGCGGGGTAAAGCGCCGCAAGGCGGGACGAGATCCACGCGTGTTATCGACTGTTTCACAAACATCAGCTGCTAATGTATTTGCTGTTTCTCGATCCAGACTACTGAATGTTTTTAGCTTTGCGCGTTTTCAACCGGGCCGTTCTGTTGTCGCTCTGCTTTAGACCTGTCCGTGGCGATAGCTGCAGCCTTGCAAAGTAGGCGGGGACTCGCATGCCGGTGACAGTAGAGTGAAACGATGTTTTGTACCAAAAAATTTAAATTCGATACAAAACATCGTTTCACTATGAGGAACTACTTATTTAGGCTGCGATCCGTTACTGCTACTACTGCTGATAAGCACTGATATAATTGAACGTTTGAATGTCAGTGTTTGTCAGCAGTAACGGAACCATAGAACAGTCAGTTATCAAGTATTATTTCGTCATTGTTAGTAATTTGAGAGTTTCGAAACGACGAGCAGCGATGGACATGTAAATAATAGGGAACATGTACGTGGCTACGAATTTGACTTGCAAACATAGTTTAGTAACCTAATTAAAAACTAATTTTCAGATAATAATAATTTTATTTCACAGAATTACCCGACAATTTCTTCTGAGAAGAACATCGAATTAATTGTGAATTTTCGGAGGCTAGTTTGAAAAAAATCGTAAATATATTGTAATGTATGGCCATGAACATTTTAAGAGGACAGATGTTTCGAATATAGCTCCTCCCGAATCAGTGGTCATTGTAGCCTCGCGCGAGGAGTCAGCCGACACTATCCTCTGTAACTAGCAGTCGTCAGCTGTAACAGAACTAGCCTATAGTTGATATTGAAGCGAAGAAATTTTGGTCAGCACTAAATATTCAAGGCCCAAGAAAAGGTTATGCGTATCATGGCTTCCATTAAAATACCTGAATTACTGTAGATCGTACTTCAGAAAGCTTTACATTTCTCACTTTACCTTTCTTATATAGGCTCTATAATGTTATAATTTTTGGGTTAACCAACATAGAATATCTAAAAAATGAAGATGTTCACTCACACAACACTAGACAAAAACAGGACATTCACATATCATATCGTACTAATAAATTTGCTCAGTGTCCTTATAACTTTGCTATAAAAAACCCCTGTACTTTAAAAAAAAAAAAACTAACAAGTTAGCTGTTTTCAAAACTAAACTTAATAACTATCTGATTGATAAAGCATATTACAATGTAGATAAATATTTTTCTGTACCATAAACTATTTCCTACAGTATCATATTGCAATTTGTTATCTATCATCTATTTTATTTACTTTAAAATATTGTGATACTCTTGTATTATCGTATTATAGTATTCATGTTGTTATGCGCTGTTGTACCTTTCTTGTATGTCTGCATGTGTATTTTGTACATTTTTGTTCTGTGACAATTCCCAGCACATGTGTCTGTGTAAAGTGGAAGCTAATGAAAACAAATAAATCTAGGTCTTTAGCGCTGATGAGTATAGAGCAGCGCAGGAATGAGGGGGGGGGGAGATCCCCAAGAAAACCCGCCGACCAGTGGCATCGTCCGGCACGATTCCCACATGCGAAAATCCGAGGACCGACCCCGTCGGGAGTCGAGCCCGGATCACCTAGGTCTAGGTGTGAGGCGAGAAATCTTACCCCCAGCCACTGCGTCCCCAAATATGCCTTGAAAATGAAACACAAGCATGACATAAATTGTTTTGTATGTTGGCGTAACGGCAGGGTCATATAGAACGAAGGAGTATTTTAAGCATTGTGACGTAGACTACAAATCTGGTACATGATTAAAAACATTATGAAGGAAATTACACGAGGCGTATGAAACACTATATCCTGTTTACTCGGGGCCACTTTCAGTGGCGAGCACGCTCCGCAGCCACTGGCCATAGTTGAAGTAAGGTTAATTCTACTACAGGTTAGAAAGAAAATGTGTTTTCTTATGGGAGAGCTTGGCACAGGGAACATTTCTGCCACTAGTTTCGCTTCAGTCGCTAAGTGACCAGAAAAATACGAAACCGAAGTAAAATTAAACGTAAATAAACTTTGAAATTATATTAGTAATTTACTTTAATTTTAAAGTGAAAAGAAACCGATTTGGCGGTTTAAATTATCAACTTAATATAACTTAAAATTCAGGAAATCTCTGTGATTGGTCAGTCTGGTGCACTAGCGATACCAGCGCTCAAGCGGCAGAAATTTTCTCTGTGCCAAACTTATAACATTGATCTTTCTAACCTGTAGTAGAATTAACCTTAGTTGAAGTGCATGCCAGCGACTGGTGTGGCGGATATCGGCCACATCTGTGTAGTCTATGGAAATATGGCGACGAGTGAGGACTGTTCCCGCGGGAAGAGTAGCAGACAAAATAAGGGACACATTTGCACAGTACTTTGTTAGTCCACAGGGGACACAGCCTTGGCAGTTGGATAACATTGGCTACAAAGAGTAGGAATTAATCGGACTGATACGAATGTACATTTTATGTATGTAATGTTATGTATGTTACAGTAATACTTGTATGTTGTTCATGTATGTTACATATGTGAACTATGTGAAAGGAAACATTATTGTAAATATTATGCAGCAGACATTATTTCAAACTTTTATAATTTCATACGCACTTTTTTGATTACACACTCAGTTCCTTATTTTTCATTGCTATACCAATTTCTGGTTAGCAAGTCATTTTCAACACCTATTGCCCACTAGAAAGTCATTTTCAACACCTATTGCCCACTAGAAAGTCATTTTCAACACCTATTGCCCACTAGAAAGTCATTTGTGTCCCAGACATGTACAGTACATAGTATTTGCTTTTCCTTCTAGGAAAATAGTATGTAATACTGTATAGTAAAACGTAATGATAGTAAAATAAAAAATAATGCTTATTTCCGTTAAAACTACATTTTCCAATATATTGCTGCATATATTACAATATTATAACAATTAGCAAGGAGCGGATTTGAACCCATGTTCTCGAAATGTATTCCGAATAAAGGCTACCTAGTTTGTTTCATAGCTAACAATGCAGAAACGACATTGTCTTCGAGGTTTATTGTATTTTAGATATTATAATACTGATTTAAACTTAAATCATATATATATATATATATATATATATATATATATATATATATATATATATATATATGGTAATGTGATATATATATCTTACCGAATCGATACACTATTGAGTACATTTAACCACAGAATAAATAAGTCTGCGACAATGCATGGTTTTTATCTAACTCGTTTTCTGTTTGGTTTGTCATGATTTCGGCGCTCATGTGTTTCATATGGCTGTTCACTTATAATTACTATGTAGCATAGTTTAAAAATCTGCGAGGAAATGTTTACCTAAGTACGATCCTGTGTAACCGATATTTAAACAAGTTTAAGTATCTTTGGCCATGTCTCCAACTGCATATGGCTTTGTTTACTTTCTTGTAAGCTCCAAGAGCTGTTACAGTAACAGCAATTAAAAAACTTCAACTCATTACTTCTGATTACAACACTAATTATGTTTTGATGAGTCCCGTATTTGCACAGTTACAATTTCTAAATATTAAATTAAGTTACGATCTTTTGACACTATTTATAGCAATGCAAGTGGTTACTTATATATTACATTTGGCTTTGTTTACAGTCACGTACGCCCCGAGAGCTGGTACGATTACAACAATGAAGAAGTGCCTTCTGCCGCTTCTGATAGCATTTGTTATTTTGTGATTAAACCTTCCTTCCTAACCAGTGTATAATTTTCGCTTGTGTCTCTATCTTCGAAACCCGGGTCCACATTCGTACAATGGTCCACCATGCTCGTTCCGTCACCACATTATCACTGTATTCCGATGTTCCAGAGTTCCAAATTGCAGGTCTTTCCCTTGTTTTGCCATGCATTGTTGAGCTCAACGTCACTCTACAACATACTCTTGTCTGTTCAACTTCTCAGAAGAGGCCGATGGTTGTGGCTATGTATAAATGTGTACATGCCAACCAATGGTCTCCTACTATCGCCACTAACGCCTGCTCAGACCAATGATGTGGTCCGTCTAAATACATACTCCTGAAAGTGGCTGAGGCGCGCGCTCGACACTTAATGTTGCCGCGTGTAAACCGGCTCTAAGTTTTATATGTCACGAAAAAGACCAGTGGTATCACCACTTTCCAGATGATACAACAAACTTACTGAACTGCGCGTAAAATTATCGAATACCGTGGCTCAAGGGAATTACTTTAATTACTTACGAAATCGGCAATCGTATCATAAATACATGAACGAAAATAAAAATTAATACTTAAAGAGATCCACCAAATATATAGTTAATATATTTCGTAGAAACAAATTCAACTTAAGGCCGAATAATTTCGGCTTTGCCAAAGCTGGTGGCCGAAACCAACGAAAAGTAATTGACTTAGGCCTACGTAATGAATACTTCATAAGAATATCCTGAAATACTTACGTGTTCATTTAGTTGCTCCAAGTAGACACAGCAAAGATGTTTTGTGGTTCTAGGCAGATATTCTTCTACAGTTTGAGCCATACTATTAAACACAGCTTCTGGGATGTTACGAAACTTTCAGCGAAACAAATAATAAGATTCACATAACCTCTCAAACACTCAACGTAAACGCCGTACTCCTTGTCGCATACATTTCAACCATCGTTACATCGAAATGTTCTTTATTTCTCGGTGGTTCACATAATTCAAACTTGAGTTTTAATTTCCCGCGAGAAATAAAAATCACAGCACACGAGATGTTTAGTTAGCATCGAAGTGTTTTTAAATAACGTTTGAAACTGCTTAGATTTGAGCATGCCGTTAGTTCATTGCGCAAATTTATTGTTCCTAAACCAAACACCAGACACCGATTGGAAGAAAGTGAGATATTTTTGGTCAGCGCCGCGGCCGTAGAAGAACAGGTCTGGACACTCGCCTGGAAACTTGGCCCCCTTGTTGTTTGGCTGTAGTTCACTAAGTTCACGATAATGCTATACTTTTTTGGTGCTGCAGTTAGGGCGGTCGGCTCAAACTCCGCCCACTTCCCTCCCACTAAGATAAACAATTTATCAAAACGTATTTTTTTTTTCAATGTACGAAATACTTCCTTCGCTCACAATTTAAAATCATGGCTCCAGAAATCTTTATTTACTTTATAATGTTAACAATGAAAAAAAGTGGGCGGAGTTTGAGTCCGACCGTCCGGAAAACAGCGTCATAAAGTACGACATTCTCGGTAACTTGACGAACTACAGCCAAACAACAAGGGGGTCAAGCAAAATACATTGTTAGATAGGCCAGTGTCCAGACCTGTTCTTCTACGACCGTGGTCAGCGCTTAAGGTTGTTCAAGTGGGGAAAAAACATAATTTTATATTTGTGTGAAATAGTGTTAGTTTTGTACACATTACTTGAGAGTACATATACCTCTAACGGAAATAAATTAGCTCATCTAGTTTTCCTGTAATGGCACTTCAAAGTCAAAATTCACATATTTTTACTTCATAAAAAACTTGAAAACCAGTTAACAAAACAAAATGGAAAAAAATCACATCAGAACTACGTGTTATTGTCTGTGGCTTGTAACATATAAAACCCATTAAAAAAATGTTTATGTTAAAATAAAAAAATTCAAAATTTGAATTTTTTTGGTACTTTTAGACATTTATTTTAAACACAAAAATAGTTTATAAAGGGTTTGTATATGCTTCAAGCCGTAGACGGTGACGTGTAGTTTTGATGAGATTTTTTCCATTTCATTATATTTACTGGTTTTCAAGTTTTGTATGAAGTAAAATATGCAAATTTTGACTTTGAAGTGACATTACGGGAAAACTAGATGAGCTAATTTTTTTCCGTTAGATGTTAATGTACTCTTAAGTAATGTCTACAAAACTAACACTATTTTATACAAATATAAAATTATGAATTTTTCCCCACTTGAACGCCCTTAAGGGTGTTCAAGCGGGCAAAAATTACGATTTTATATTTGTATTAAATAGTGTTAGTTTTATAGACGTTACATAGGAGTATATTTTCCTCTTACTGAAAAAAAAAAAAACTCAGCCAGGTTTCCCATAATGGAATTTCAAAGTCAACATTTGCATATTTTTATTTCATACAAAATTTAAAAACCAGTAAACATGACATGAATAAAAAAACATCTAAACTACGTGTCACGGTCTACGACTTGAAGCATATAAAACCAATTTAAAAAATTGAAGTTAGTTTAATTATTGTTACATTTAGCAATATTTTAATTAAAAAATATTTTGTATGCTTCAAGCCGTAGTCAGTGACACGTAGTTGTGATGATTTTTTTTAAATTTAATTACGTTCACTAGTTTCCGAGTTTTGTACGAAGTAAAAATGTGCAAATTTTGACTTTGAAATGTCACTACGGGAAAACTGACTAAGCTAATAGTTTTTGCAAGAGGAAAATGTACTCTCAAGTAAAGGCGGAGTTACAATAATCCGTCGCTTCCGTCAGTCGTCCGTCCGTCCGCACTGGTCCGCACGTCGAAGGTCCGTCTACAAAGCTAGCGATTTACAACAATCCGTGACAATCCGTCATCCGTCCGTCGTTACTCCTTCCGTATGCAATGCTACCAACGTACAAACAGAAAATTTCTGTGGGACGTAAATAACTCTCAACAGTTTACTTATTATTACGGATTTATTTATTAGTATATGGCTACTAATAAGTGCAAACGCTGTTTTTCATCCAACCTAAATTTTGCGAGCATAATATCTATAATATAAAAATGAATCGCAAAATGCGTTGGTAAGCGCATAACTCAACAACGCCTGGACCAATTTGGCCAATTCTTTTTTTTTTTAATGTTCGATGAAGTTCAAAGATAGTTTTTACGGCGAAAAAATTCGAATTATTGCCGAAAAAAAACCTAAAAACAGTAGAGTCAATTTGAGCTTTATTGCTATTGTTGTTTAAACAATGTAGGTTTGTTCCTGTGATCGAGGCCTTAAGCATTCACTCAGGTATTGTATAAAGTTTGGGGTGTGGGAGGGGTGGGGTTACGGGTTCGTATCCCGTGCAAGACTTTGCGATGGGAATTACATGACATCATACAAGCGTATTGCGCGCACTCTTTACACTGTTATTGAGTACGCTAGCTGTTAAATGCCGGGCAGCTGTTTTGCGGTGGAAGCCACAGCCGGGCAGCTGTTTTATAGAGAAATAAAGATGAATTTAAAAAAAAGTACGCTTAGCGCAGTGGACTGGACAAATCTGTTTGTATTTGATGTTTTAAAGATAAACAGTGAATATAGTATAATATAGAATATAGTATCACCATCAATTAACACGTAACTAAAAGTACACGCGGGCGAAGCCGCAAAGGGACAGCTAGTTTACTGATAAAAATATTTACATTTTAATTTGAGTAATCATTCCGTAAGTACAATAGTTTATCTTAGTATTTAATGTTTTCCGTTTGCCAAAATTATCTCAATCATATTTTGAAGTAATGAATTTGCAGTACTAAGCAAAAAAATAAAAAAAATAAAAAACGAACCTCACAGCCTTCTTAATATAATGAAACAATTGTAACGATCGCCGCCATCTTTAGAAGGCTGTGCTTTCGTACGTCGTCCGTCTTAAGTTAAAGCTTGCCAAGCTTTTGACGGACGGACGGATGGAAATCTTGAAAGCTTCTGATTGGCGGAAGGTCACGTGACTGACGGACGGTCAACTGAAGGGCGAGACGGAAAATTGTAACTCCGGCGCAATGTCTACAAAACTAACCCTATTTTATACAAACATAAATTATGATTTTCCCAATTGCACGCCCTTAATAGCGCTGGTGAGGGGTGACATGTGATGAGTATGGAGCAGCGTCGGAATGAAAGGGGAAACGGGAGATCCCCGAGAAAACCCGCCAACCAGTGGCATCGTCCGGCACGATTTCCACACGTGAAATTCCGGGGACCGACCCCGTATCGCCTTGGGAGGAGGCGAATGGTCCGACCTTTCGGCCAAGATTGGGAGAATATTTTGGTTTTATGTTTAGGTACCACGAGTAGCCATATTTCACATGATCGTGTGTGGCGATTATGATTAACACTTGAGTGACTGGAATCTGTCAAGAAAATATTTAGGACTCCTACATGTAAGATTCTTCTTTAGTAGGTACCGCGATTCGAGCCACTTGAATTTTTCTGTGGTGGTAACTGATATGGTCTCTAAGTTTTAAGTTAAATATATAACGTACACATGCTGCAAGACTACAGCGATTATAAAGCATCTGTGTACGTTATATATTTAACTTAAAACTTAGAGACCATATCAGTTACCACCACAGACGTGAAAGTGTTCTGTTCGTTCTTTAATACAGACAGTGATCGATGAATAAATTTCTTATAAAGAAAACGAGAAACGAACGAGGACCAGGAGGAAGATGATTGCCTCCAACTCTGGTATGATGTCGCATTGTTGTATTGTGTCATATTGTAAGTTAAGTGAGGACATAAACAAAAAGTGTTAATGAATGTTTCTGAGCATTAATGAAACCACACTGTGAACAATAAATGGAAATATTATTTTGCCAAAATATGTGATGCTTCACTTAAAAATGCCTCGTTCATTACAAACATATACGAATATTTACTGTAAATAGGTAATATGGTTGAACGTTTTTGTTCTAGTCAACCAAGTTGCAGTTAGTTTTCTCAGTGTGTATTTGTGACAACAAACAGAATTGTCACCTGAAATATGAGTTGCATTTTCCCTCAAACAAATGCGGTATGGTAAGCGCAAACCTTTGTAATCAAACATTTAATTCGGTTACACCAATTATATAAAAAAATAATAATTGTTTCACCATTAACAAACTAAACATTTGTTTGAGTGAATCTTGTTTCATGTTAACGTGCATTTACCAAACCAAACAATTTATTTAAATTTTAATCGATTGTGTCTAAGACATATTTGTTGTTTGTTAGTGGTCAAGATGTCGGGGCACTCGGGCAATTTATTTGTTTTAAGTTCGTCGCTGAGAAAAACAAGCTTTCTAGAATATGTATAACGTGTCTACAAATAGAGACATTACCTTAGAATAAATAACATAGTAATCTTCAACGATAAATAATAATAACCTGCATTGTAGCAGCATGGAACAAAAACGTTCTATGTAAAATTGTATCCAAGAAGACAGCGTAAGTCAGATTTTTAAGGTATTTTGAATTTATTGTCAAAGTTTTTGAATTTGATTCTTGGGGTTGGGGATGGCAACTGTATTTAAAATCGATGTTCAGCAAACAATAATGAACTTTGCTGAGATATTTTTATTCTTGGGTGTTTAGAGTTAAATGTTTAATAAACCCACTTTTTTTACTAGCGATTTTTAGCAGGTAATCATAAATGTACCGTTAAAAATATTTGCACGTTGGGCTAAAATTTATGTCATTTTAATCCAATGTTTTGATTCCAAACCTGCTTACATATCACCAATTTGCACTCTAAAATAAAAAAAAAAAAATTCCCGAGGGAGGCCCCCTCACCCCGCCCTAGTACCGGGTGTAAGTCAACACCCACCGAAAATAAACCCTGGCTACGCCACTGTTTTAGTTGTGTGTGTGTCCTGAGTTTTACACATTACTGTCGTTTGTTTAATATTTCGACTTTTATTTTTGGTCGTTTATCATTATTTCTTTCCTTTATTTGTTGTTCACTAATTCCTTATGGGATCTTTTATGTTCTGTTGTTTATGTTTATGGATTATTGACCACAGCCAACTCGGCTTGTTTTCTCCTTTTCCGTATTTCGTTGTTTGTTTTTCTTAGTATCTTTCTAAGATTTCTAGGGCGACATAATATTGCAATGGCATATGTCCAAAATAATAAAGTTTGTCATTATGTCCCATTGCATGAAACGCTCAAAGACATCATGTTTTCATTGTTCTGAAAAGAAAAAAAAAAAATAAAAGCGAGAGAGGCATATGCACTGTGTTATATAAGTAACGTAAGTGATTTAATGTTCATTGTTCATAATCTAAGTACTCTTCTACTGAATAAAAATAATATTAAGAAAAACAAGTCCTTCAATTTATTTTTGAAAAGGTTAGGATATGAGGAAAACAGTTTTTATAAATCTTTTGGAAGTTTGTTAAAAATGTGACTAGCGGAATAGTACGGCGCTTTTTGTACCAATTTTAAATTTACAGAGGGCATGTGAATGTGTTTTTTTATTTATAGTGTCGTGTTTGTGAACGATTACATTTTTCTGAAAAATATTACTGTTCTTGGACATAAATAATAGTAGTGAATACATGTATTCACATGATAATAGCGAGATCTTGGTGCTTTTAAACAAGTGGTCTACAAGAGTCTGTCTGTTTTTCACTGTCCATTATTCTAACTATGATATATTTTGCACAGAAAACATTTCTTTACTGTCATTGCAATTGCCCCAAAATGTGATGCCGTATGTCTTGATGGAGTGAAAATATGCGATACAGACCATTTTACTGTGTCCTTATTTAAGATTTCAACAATGTTACGTAAAGCAAAACAAGCAGAGCTGAAATTTGGTACACTGTAAGATTTACAATTTAGAAAAGTGTCCATTTGTAGACCATCAAATGTAGTTTTAGTTGTTTCATTACTTTTTTGCATTATTGGCTATATTTATGTTGATCCGTTTGCTGTCAACGGATTCATGTGTGTTTTGGTTTATATTAAGGTTTAATTTGTTGGCAGCAAACCATGAATTCAACTCTGTAAATGTGATACTTGCTATTTGTCTAAGTTCTTCTACAGAATAGACAGAGACTACGATACTCGTGTCGTCAGCAAATGAAATGCGTGACCGTTATCTCGAATAATTCAAACGGTATGGAAGATATTTCTTAAAAATTTTCCACGTCTTAAGTAAAAACGCCGTCAATATCTAAAAGTTTAATGTTGTCGATGACGATATAATGTATCGTTTATGAATCGAAACCAAATACGATTTTTTTTCCTTTTGAGGTCGATTTTGGCAAAATCTGGGTATTTTCATAAGCAGCATAATCCTGAAGCCAAAATCACTTCGATATCTCAAATGGTTCAACAGATATAGAGAAACAATAGAAAACATTTTTCACGTCTTTCCACCCCCTAAAGTATCGAATTTCGAAACGTCTTGAAATCCCATTTTAGACATTTGAATAAGTATCCAAGATACATAAATATCACAGATTTTGCCTATTCGGTTCCAGCTACGTAAACGATTCATTTAAACCACAGGCTCTCTCTTTTCATCTCACGGGAGTCGAAATTCTAAAAATCCTGAAACTACTTTTCGGGTATTTACGTAATCATATTTTGAAGCAAAAACGAAGTAAGTTATATCGTGAAGAGTTTGCTAGATATGGAGGAATAATCGTCACATTTCACGTCTTTTCTTCCCTTAATAGTTGGACAGAGGTTTTGGTTATTTAGCCAGTTTTACACATCAACGAAATGATTATTTAAATTCATAAATTATATTTTCTGTCGGGAAGATTATTTTCAAATATTTACACCATTAGTATTTTATTTTAACATTTTATTTCTTTCTCGTACGTCTTTGGGCACATCTCTAAATTTGCAGTTAATGATAAATTTAGACTTATTGATTTCTTAATATGATAATATGTATTTAGAGATATTAACAAGTAAATTCAGGAAATTTCCAAAGATAAAATTAAATTATGTACATTATAACACAAATTAGAACAAAATTAGCGTGAAAATGCAAATGTTTGCAAAATAGTTAGGCCGACTCTCCGGCACCACAGTGATAACTTTGTGTGCGACACGCCGACATCACACTCCAGTACATGTGTGGCGTATCTGCTCACTTATGAGGAGCGACTCCTGTTTTACGCGAAAATAATTTTTCCTCACTTTGTTTCGGTGACTAATGTGCACATCTGCAGTTTTACTTCTACCCTCAAATCTCACACGTAAAGGGGTTGCAGGAACGTTATTGTAATTGGCTAAGACAAACGACATACAACTCTTCGCATAGACACGCTGCCAATAACCATGAAGCACAATTCCAGATGTGCATGTAAGGCACTGAAACAAAGTGGGGCAAAATTCTTTTCGCGAAAAACAGGGGCCTCTACTTACGGGGTTTTGATCCCTACCACCTTGCATCTATCCGTTTCTTCTCGATAATTTCTGTTCCAGTCGCTGTATCAAAATTTTTGTTACGACAGCGCACGGATACAAATTTAATCGATTTCCTGAAATTGTTGGAACCATAATATATTCTTTATTTTGCAATGGGAAACAACAATGTCAAGGAAAAATTGCTTTATTTACGAGAGCGATTACAGAGGACACACAATTAAAATACAAAATTGCCATATGGATTCCAAAAAGGGAACGAAACAATAAACTATGCCTTGTCAAAGTGAAATAAGGAAAACAATCTTTCTATTCACTGATTTATAAGAAAAACCGTAAAAACAATCTGAGAGGGATATATTTCCCTAATATTACAAACGGTTTTTTTTCTGCGATCTAACTTTGCGGGACTAGCTATCAGCACTCTCCGTCAGTCACATCCGCTGCCCGAACCCAAATTTAAATAATAACTAAAATAAATAAGAGACATAAGTTATGTAGCTTTACAGAGCATGTTGGCCTGGAAAAGAAAAACATGCCTTTTTTGCTTCTTACGTTTCAATAGCATTACTTGAAAGCGAAGGCTACTGTAGCTGCAGAAAGACGACACTGTGGTCGTATATACACTTGTGCACCAGACGAGATAAGCGATCCTGCAAGCAGCTGCCCCGCTGTGTGAGACAAAAGAAGCAACGAGAGATGCCCGGTGATATCAGCAAATGCGTTATCACATATCAGGTCGGCTCTGTCGTAAACTACTGAGTTACTCGGGATCTTAGCGTCACGTTACGCGGGAGCGAGTCATGTCTGCCAACATTATTATGGGCTATTACTGCATTTTCCTGTCAACCGTAAATATGTTTCTACAGGATGTTACAGAAAGGTACGGCCAAACTTTCAGGAAACATTCCACACACGCAAAGAAATAAAATATGTGGTATGGACGTATGTCCGGAAGCGTTTAGTTATCTCGTTAAATGTCAGAATCGAATAAATTCTTTAATAGAGTATGTTTCCGATTAACGTGGAAAGAATCGATTAATAATCTGGTGTCCGAGTACTCACTTCTCACAATGCGAACGGTAAAACGTGTTTATTGATGCATCTCAATTACGTCGAAAGGGAGAACCTCTTTTTTTAAACTGGTTGGGTGATAGTACTGTTCCCAGAAAAAAAAAACACTTGTAAGCACATACCTGCACGCACAAGATACTGTCGTAGAGTGATAACGGTAAAAAAAAACCTGGCATTTTCTTGTTTGCGTAATCTAATATGTGTCAGTATCACAGATAGCTTCTTGGCTGCGACGAATTTCGGCTCATTTTACGAATGAATCAACACTCATGGGTAGCAGTAGCTGCAGTTGAGGTGATTGGGAAAAAAAGGAAGGGGGGGGGGGCAAAGTGTATATATTTTTTTTGCGTATTTTGTTGTTTTAAGTAATAGTACTAACGTAAGCACATAACACTGAAGTTTTATTATGAAAGTTTCTAATTTATACACGCTTAATTAATAGGCTATAAAAAGACGCAACAAGGTCACTGTCGCAAAAATACATCCCCCCCCCCCCGGTAAGAAAATCCTGAAATGACGCTCCTGATCTGTAGTAATCTTCCGTTGCATTTTGTGTTTGTTTTCCATATTTAAAATCGGCGGATCACAACAAGTGATCTGTTCTCCTGTAAAAAATTATTCATTATTCATTTTCGTGTGTGTGTGTGTGTGTGTGTGTGTGTATGTATATATATATATATATATATATATATATATATATATAATTTTTGAAGTATTTTAATTTTAATCTCAGCTATTTTAAATACTTTTTTCAAATATTTGTAAAGGATACGTTATTCAGTGTGAATTATTTTAGTTCCGTAAATCGGGTTTCCTTTACAAATTAAAACCATTTTATGTAAGCAAATTTGGACTTTGAGACATACTATTAAAAATACTATGAAAACTAAAAAATTTTCATTACTGTAAAAAATAGTCACAATGTATGTCTACAAAATAAACCCTATCTCGTACAAATATAAAACTCGTTAAAACAACTAAAATTTTTGGTCGAATGCTCCCTTGATTAATTTTTATATATTTAAACGACTGAATTTGTCTCAACTTGTTTTTTTTAGTTTGATTCCCTTTCCTGGACGTTACTTTTATCCAAATATTTTTTTTGTAAACTTTATTAATAAAAGTAAGTTTTCAATGTATTGGGCAGATGAAACCGTAACGTTCTTATCTCGGTAGGCTCCGTTGGTGTATGTGAGGCACAAAACCGATGGCGCGTTACGACTTCGGTCGGCGTATATATGCTCTAATGCATTATATAGGCATATATATGTCGTTGTGCATTATCGCCTCTACATGCCTCTACCCCGCAACTGGCGCGCAGAGCTTTACTATTATTCATTTTGCTATGAGACTGACTATTATTTTATTTGCTATATTCATGGTTCAATTTCCAGCGCCTATTTCTATTATTCCTAGATAGAGCAGTTTAAAAAAAGCTGTTTTTAGTCATTTTGAGGGTCTTGAAGATCGTGTTTCCAATAAGGGATACTAATTTTGAAACTGATAGAAATATTGTTTGATATGTTTTCTTTTCGTAGATGTACAAACGTTGCGATGTTTCTTCCAAATATAATTAATTGTAACTTGCAATTAATTTAAAGCGCAGCCCTTCAGCGAAAAATGTCCGTACGAAAATGTCATTTGGACAGTATTGTTCGCCCCAAGACCGTACACTACAATTTTTTTAAAAATATTTTATCAGAGTTTATTTAGTAATTCGCATTAGTCTAAAGTTAATATAATTGTAGTAGCTAAATGGTGATGATTTTGAGTGTTTCGCAATGACGTTACTTAAAACAGCTGAGCATGTGTACTGCTTCAGCCATCTTCGAGTAAGGAAAACATAATATGTTAATATCAAAACCCCTCCAAGTCTTTCATTGCCATGAATGGTACACGCTCCGTGAGAAATACTGCTTGCCTAATTTCCGCAGTACGTACTAGCTTTTGAATGTCAGATACAGCAGTCAGCTTTTTTTTTTATAGAAATAACTAATTACTGATTATGTGATGGTCAGTTTTACAGTGGTTTTTTATCTGACTAAGTTCTGAAGTGTAATAAATATTACATATTTTAAAGTGCGAGATTTAAAAAACAGAAAATTATAGACCCATATCACTTCTATCAACCTTTTCTAAGATATTAGAAAAAGTTATATACACACGAATTAATAGTCACACGTGCATAGCGTTTTCTCAGGATCTCAGTTTGGTTTCAGAAAAAAATTATCTACTAAGTATGCCTCGTCTAAACTGACATGAACTATATTAAAAGCCTGGAACAGCAACGAATGTGTATTGGAAATTTTTTGTGACCTGTCAAAAGCATTTGACTGTGTAAACCACAAGATACTCATTAAAAAACTAGCCCATTATGGTGTTACAGGTAGAACAAATAGGTTAATTACCTCTTACTTAACCCAGAGAAAACAGAGAGTAATGGTAACTAATGAAACATTTAGTAACATCCTATCACAACCAGAATCTATAAAACATGGTGTTCCACAAGGCTCTATCCTGGGCCCTTTGTTATTTCTCATCTTCATTAACAACTTACCATTTAATCTAGAACTAGACTCATTCACGGTTCTCTTTGCAGATGACACCAGCATTTTAATAAAAAAGAAAACACATAATGAATTAATGATAGCAAAAGACAGTAGCTTTGAAAAAATAAATCATTGGTCTCTGGCAAACAAACTGACTCTTAACTACGATAAAACAAGTTGTATTGATTTTTCAGGTGGTGTTGATACAATTACAGAATCTTCAATTAAATTTGGTAACACATCAATAAATAATGTAACATCTACAAAATTCCTGGGTCTACATGTAGATAATACTTTGAAATGAAAAAATCATATAAGTGAAATATCGAAGAAATTAAGTTCAGCAATCTTTAAATTAAGATACTTATCATCACTTTTATCTCAAAATGCTCTATAGAATGTTTACTTTGCATACTTTCACTCAATTATGGTACATGGTGTAATGCATTGGGGTATCTCTGTAAACAGTAATCAAATTTTTATATTACAGAGGAAAGCAATCGAAATTTTTGCCATAAATCCAAATATGAATCCTGTAGACCACTTTTTAAGAAATTGAGAATACTTCCTCTTATGTCGCAATACATCTATGAAGTTTTAGTTTATGTATCTGAACATAATGACAAATTCAAACTAAACGGAGAAATACACAATCATAATACAAGACTTCAAACAAATCTACATGCACCATCAACCCCTCTCTCTTCATTTCAGAAAGGAACTTTTTGGTCAGCTATTAAATTATTTAATAAACTACCCAAAGAACTGAAGAATACTTGTCTTACTAATAGAAAATTATTTAAGAAAAAATTGAAGGAATTCTTATATACTCACGTCTTCTGTTCCAGTAGTGAATACTTAAAATAGTCACAATTGTGAAAGATTATATATAAAAATAAATAATATGAAGTTGTGAAAGTAAGGCCCATTTATGTTCAAGCCTGTATTTTTGAATTGTTTTAAATGTATGTAATTGGTATGTATTGCTTTATGTTTTCATTATGTTTGTCACATGGCAATATTATTAAGTTTTTCTTTCCTTCCTTCCCAGTGTCCACAAAACTTACAGTGGTACAGATTTCAAATCAAAGGAAATAATATTTAATTTCTTGCTGTACGTTGTATTGCTATGTTCTTTGTTGTTGCAGGTTCTTTTATATTGTATGTTCTTTTGTCATGTATTGTATAATTGTATATACTGTTATGTCAAATACCGTGTATAAGGTATTTGGTTATGTATTAGGCCTACTTATGGGATTTTGTAATGTATAATTATTTTGTTTTTCTTTGACATGTATGTGTTGAATGTATGCAAATTTTTAACATGTTCTATATCCCAAACTTTAGGGATCAAACAGAGTGCACTAAAATAAATAAATAAATTGAATAGACAACATGAAAATTCTAGAAGAGAACAACACAAACACGTGTGCCGAATTCCCGACACAGGACAAGTCATGTTTACAATATACAAATTACTGAATGACAGAAGATAGCCTACATTTAAAAGCAGAAAAGAGCACTGAGTGACTAATGTGAATACTCATAATCTGAGTAATAGATCGGAACAAGGTAAAGTGAGACAATAATCTGAGTGGCGTCGTGGCGACCGGTTTGCGTGTGTAGGCCTACTCGGGGGAGTAGCACTCAGTTTACTGGCAAGTGTAAAATTAAAGTTTTTGATAAGATGAACAGCAGAACAGCGCAGAATATGATAAGGAAAAATAAAAGGCGACACGGTTAATGATCTATTCAGCTATGCGAGGCGGAGAGAAAGTGTATAAATAACCGAGTCCGAGTGATTGAATCGATTTAAACAATTCAGAATTGGATACCGAAAATTCCATAAGAAGAATCGAGTGCTCGTTTTAATTTCACTCGATTCTACCCGTTCTGTCACTAACTACGGTGCACGTGCTGTCTGTCTTCTGCCCTAATTTAGGGCTGTGCTTCTTATGCTGCTACTTAAAGACAGTAACATATGAAGAAAAATATACAATAAGCGTTATTTAACATGTATTAATTATTATTAAAGTAACTTCCTTATTTTCATCAGATATAAAACACTTTTACGAACAGATGAAGAGAATTTTTCTTAGAAACGTTGGCAACCTGTAGAGCGTAGTTCAGCGTGGATTTATGAATCGGATTGTGGGTTGTTGTTTATTTGTTGTTTGTTTCGTTAATTATTTCAAAGATTTGTTTGTGTTATTTATCGATAATATGGGAAGGACACGAAGAATTTAAAAAATAAAAGTTCGTTTTAATTTTAATAGTTCGGTACATTTCGAATTATGTCTGATTCAGAAGATGAAGATTTTGCTGAGTTTGGAACACCTCTCGAGCCTCTGGATGAAGGTACGTATTTATATGTACTATTCACGTGGCAAAGAAACTTAAGTTAGTAAATAATAGCAAAAATTATAGAGCTCGAGTGTGAATGAGGTTATGAGTATGAGGTTATTGATTTTATTGATGAAAGCAAACTCTGACCTAATCTACGTAGTCCATTCTCTCGTTGTATTTTTAGTATTTTAATTCATTACATATATTTTTTGTACTGCTACTGTTACTAATAATGCTAACTTGATATGAAAGTTTGTAACATATCCTATACTACAGTATGTTTCATTACATTGTTTATTGGATGCAATTAATAAAAAAAAAAGCAAATCAAGAAAGTGTATACTGTAACTGGTCCAGATGTATAGGAAATAGCACTCTTAAGTTCGGTGGGTGAGAATTGGTAAGATATGTAGAAGTAATATATCACATGTATCTGGCGAAGAGTGGAGTTACCACACAAACGAAAGGAAGCTGGGGATGAAGGGAGTGAGTCTTACATTGAACACTGAGATGGTATTGAAGAGACTGGTGGTCCAGTATGTAGTGCAGGTTATGAGAGAAACTGTTGCAGGATTATCAACGTAGATTTAGGAAGGTTTATTCATGCGAGACACAGCTGGCTGGGCTTATCATACAGGACTCCGTAAATACAGTCAGTGAGTGAAAGCAGGTGAATGCATGCTTAATTGATTTCGAGAAAGCATTTGATATAGTACCACATTGGCTGTTAATGCGGAAAAGTGGATGAATTATTGGTAGACAAAGTTGTAGCGAGATGGATTAGAGGCTTTCTCAAGGGGTGACAACAGAGGGTATAAGTGTGCGATTCCTTACCGCAAGACGGAGTGGTTATGTCCAGCGTGTAACAGGGAAGCATGCTGGGGTTCTTGTTGTTTATAGTAATGGCAAATGACGTGGGTGTGAGGGGAGTGGCAAAATAATATTGCTTGCCGATGACTGCGTTTTATATGCAGAGGTGGTTTGAGGGAACAAGTTGCAGGGTGACATTGATAAGATACAATTGAGGACGGAAGAGAGCGTAATGAGAATAAAAGTGAGGAAGACAAAGATTGTTAGGTTTAGGAGGAAGGTTAGGCATACAGACGTATACATATAGGAAGGACAGGAGATACTGGAAGCTTCAGAATACAAGTACAAGGGTGGAGAAGGCAGGTAGAAAGGTAGTTTCAAAAGGGAGAATGGCTCAATGTATGCTGGGAAGGCTGTTAAAGGGTGTTAGTAGTGCAGTGAAAGGAAAGGCGTATATTACAATGGTACGACCAGTGTTATGATGGGTATGCAGCTGGAGAGTGGGACCCGTACGTGGAACTGGAGGTGTGGGAACTAGAGCAGGGGCCAAGACGGGCAACAAGGTGGGTGAAGGACAGGTGAAGAAGGCAAGGACAGGCTAGTTGGGACGAAGGGAACTTTCACCCATCTGTGCAGCTGAAGGGACTGTGGGGGAGCTCGTTGAAGGGAGGAGAATTGTTATTATTTATTTTTTCTAATTAAGTGCATCTTTTCTAACCTCACTTTCTTTAAAAACAACACTGGGAAGTCAGGAAAAATTTGGGATGAAATCTCAAAAGTATTTGGTGCAAAAAAAAGTCCCACTACACGCTTGAATAGTTAGAGTACATACGACATATTTTTCAGGCATAAGTTGAACAACTGTACTTCCTAAAGATGTGCCCTTTAAACTCAACCGTAAATGAAAACAACTGTAAAATTCAAACCTAAAGAACCGTCTTCCCAACTAAGATGTTATTATAATACATCCTGAAGTGATGACTTGCTTGTATTTGTGGAATTGGTACATTACACCGTAGCACTGGTGAGGGGTAACATGGTGTATGAAGAAGTGCTGGAATGAAGGGGTGGGGAAACATGAGATCCCTGAGAAAACGCACTGGCCTGCAGCATCGTCTGGCAAGATTCACACATGCAAAAATTCTGGGACCAACCCTGCCAGGAATCAAACCTGGATTGCCACGGCGGGAGGTAAGTGGCGCTGTAGCAATCTAGCAATTGCACCAACCACGTTCTCCAGAGAGCAGATGGAAAGTGAATGATGTGAATACTTCGTAGTACGAGAATGTAGTGGCAGAAAAAAACTGGAGATCCATGAGAAAACCAGGTCTAACAAAGTCTGCCACTATTCCCACGTGCAAAAACAGGAGTAAGCCTGCAGGGGACAGAATCCAGATAATTGATTGGAAGCAGGATCTTTCCATTTTAAATCAGCAAATTTCCGAAAAATTTTTTGCTACACCATTTTTGATTTAATGAAACTTTTTATGAAATATGTATCATTATTCAAGAGTAAACAACCATATTTAGAATTTTTTTTTCTTCAAAAATTTGTGCACGAGATATACAGTAGGCTATACAGTCAACTGCAGCAAAGGAAAAAGTGACATTTCAGGGTCACTTTTGAGGAGCCATGACTTTTTACCCCTTGCTGCTACGAAGCTCTGTCATAGCTCTTTAAAAAGCTTTAAAACTAAATATTTTATTATGTAAAGAGCAAATTTTACCTGAAATCAAAACCAACCCTCTTTTTTGATGGTTGAATAGTATCTGAAAAAACTGTTTCTACAACTCTTTTCTAGGTCAAAAAAGGGCATGTGTGGGAAGGGGTAAAAATAATATTTTGTTTTGAGAACACCTTTTAAACAAAAGACATTTCAACTTGATATTTTGAGCAGTTTGGAAATTGGAAACTACAAACCTCTGAATACCAGTATACAAACATTTAATAAAACACATTATCACAGTCAATTAATTAATTTATCAAGTGTTATAATGGCTACATTTAAATTCATTAAATAATTTCTTCTACCGAAATGCAATGATACATAGGCGTAAAAATTATGTTTAATGCATGACACCATCTATCCGGTCCATCAATAGAAGGAAAAAAATCATAACATTATTTACAGTTGATAACCTTATTTATTAACATTTATAGTCATATGAAACATTTAAGCTGAAATTGATATTATAAGCTAGAAATACATCTTACTCATAGTTTTATATTAAGGTTTTATTGTCTTAAAATAAAGTAAACTGAATGCTGTTAATTGATGGACTTCTCTAGGGACAATTTCGGCAAGTTCTCACTCATTGCTGATGTAATGTTGGTGACCTCTTCCTTGTGGTGACCATAGCTCTCTTGGTTTCAGGATTTGTAATATGTCTTTTAATCATACCCAAGTCTTGTCATCTTTGTCAGACTTTTTGAATGAAGTTCCAGGCCCTTTAGGAAGAAAAAAGTGAATCCTGTACTCTTCTTCAATGTCATACATTTGTTTTTCAACTACTTCCTCTAACCACCAGTTATTGTCATACACAAACAGACATCATCAAGCACCTTAGGTTGTGTCTGTAATGTAACATTCTCAGTTTCACTGACTTTAATGAGCTGGGAGGTCACTGACTGTTCTGAAAATGATGTGTGCTTGATTTTCATTACAGAAGTACGGGTAAGAGTGAAGCTGTGAAATGATCTTGTGAGAGGTACAGGTATTTGTTGTGACAGCCGGAATCTTTCCTCAAGAACATCTCTTACGTTGTCTACATTATTCTTGGAAGTATTGAAAAAGTGACTCCTTTAATATGATTGGTACAATAGTTGAAAACATCCATAGGTGTTATGATCTGTTTGTTAACAGGTCGCTGAAAGCTAGCCTTACGACCCAATCCATCACATGGCCCCTTTCCACGAGATGTTGCAAAGAAGTGCCGTTCAGTCCTTACACCAAGTCCTTATCATGGTGACTTAAGGCCTTGTTACTGAGTTTTGCAGTGTTTCGAAAATATTTTTTTTATTGCAACCTAATACCTATATCAAAATTTCGCTGCACAGTTTTGACACTTAAATGTTATAATTTGTAGCTGAATTTTTTTGTAGAATTATACTGAATAGTTTTTTATATTTCATTACCCGAAGTACCACGTTTTTCGTAGTGAACATAAGCAAAAATGAAGGAAATTTTTTTTTTGCTGGCGAATGGTACATTATTTTAAAAAACGTGTCCACAGTATTGTGCATTGTGTGATTGTACATTCACTCAAATTTTTTCAAAACTTTTGGTTGAAAAATTTTTGAGTTATTGGCACCAGTCTGAAAAAAACTCAGGAACAAGCCCTTAAGTTAATCAAGTTTTTTCAGTTTTTGTATTGGGCTGATGAGCCATCAGAGAAGTATATGATTCTGGATAGGTTAAGGTGATCTTGTTTCAGCTGCTCAATAAGAACTTTTAGAAAAGTATAGAACAATATTGTGTTGTGGTCTAGGCAATCACTAACAAAACGAAACTTTTTGAATGTAATTTTCCATTTACTCTCAAGTACACAACAAATGGATGTAATGTCGATTGTTGCCCTGACCAATGGAAAGACTGGACCTCATCTTGCATAATGCAGAAAGATTTTTCTTAAATATCCCCCAAATAAGAAAGTCTGACTTTTTTTGGCAATGAAATGACGGACTTTCAATTGATTAAGTTTTTCACACAACTTCCCCACAACGTCTTTAAGAAGTAACACATAGAGAGAAGCTCACAACTGTCGGTTGGTACCCACTGCTTGCAAGAGATTTCAGTTTCTTCTGCCAGCTCTTCATAATCTTCAAAATTTTCTTACATAACGACAGACAGCTTCCACACCAGGGCACTCTGCACATTCTGACAGCATACAAGACTCATTTTCTATATTACAGACCATGAGCTTCAACATTTCCTTGTAAGAATGTTGACTTTTATAAACTTTACATTCTTACGATATAAGCATACACAGACTGAATTTGTACCAGCACTTCCTGTTAGTACACAGAATTTCGGTCTTAAGCTCCACAAATGTAGACAAACCTATCTTCTTGTTTGGGTGTTTTGTCTTCAAAAGCTTTATATAGTTCTTTCAAATTACACAAATGAGCCATTTCTGGATAATTACTTTTGCTCCAGTTGACACTCGGTCTGACTTATGATCTTTCTTCCCAGGCATTATTCTAATGTCATAATTTTGGTAAAACTCTTGTACGTACTAAATTAATTGTGTCTACTTCAAGGATGTTACGGTTCTTGCCTTTCTTGTTTCTACTTTTGGAAGGACTCCTTGTTTGTTTACCAAATTACGAGTTTTATAAACTAAGTATTTACTTACACCAAATTCTTCTTGAGTTTTGTCATATGTGTAAGTTGAACTTTTCTTGAATGGTGTATGCAGTTTTCATTCTCTCCTTTAGTTTTCCAACTAATTCTTCACAATGAGTACATAATTTGTTTTGTATCTTTGGATGATTTTCAGTATCAGGTGAAATCTCTAGGTTAAATGATTTGTTCAGTTTACAAGTGACGACTGTTACTGTAATTTTTGACACTTTTTTAAATAGCAGATGATTTTGCATAAAACTGACAATTTCTGAACTTTTACTGGAAATACATGCTTCATTCACAGAATCCACTAACACACCAACTGGCTCAAATATCATTGTAATCAGATGACTCACTTTTTTGTATTTTGGACAAACATTTCCAACACACAGCTTTACCAGGAACAAGATTCAGTTTGAGATTTTGTATGCATAAATCTAAATTTATATGCTGCAGTGCCTTTGTAATTCAGTTTCTTGTATGGAAAAAATGGGTCACAGCATTAATTTTCAAACAAATAGGTGAATTTTTATAAAAAAAAATGTTTCTCATGATGTGTAGACTGTTTCAGTGTTATCACAACCAGTTCTCAATCGAAGTATTTCGTATCACTGGCTCTAAGCTCAGAAAAATCAGCTATTGTAGAAGATCTGCTATAACTTGAAATATTACAAGGTTTATTCTTGAAAACCTCTACTGAACACACCATCATGTATTTTTTATTAAAAGTTCATTGTTAGATATGTTCATGCAGCCTAAGTACCAACTTAACACAATACCAAACCACAGGTGAGCTTGTAAAATGCCTTAACACCAATCCCCTCTCTTACAGAGATCTACAGCATACTGAAATTGCGGACAGCAGCAGAACTGTGCATGTTAGGCAAAGCTATGCTGCTAGTGGATGAAACAATACTGCACATGTTCAAATAGGCACAGCTGTGCTGCTAAGTGATACAAAAATACTGTACTTGTTCAGACAGGCACAGCTGTGTGGCTAGCTGATGCAATAATACTGTACATGTTCAAACAGGCACAGCTGTGCTGCTAGCTGATGCAACAATACTGCACATGTTCAAATAGGCACAGCTGTGCTGCTAAGTGATGCAACAATACTGTACTTGTTCAGACAGGCACAGCTGTGTTGCTAGCTGATGCAACAATGCTGCACATGTTCAAACAGGCGCAGCTGTGCTGCTAAGTGATGCAACAATACTGCACATGTTCAAACAGGCACAGCTGTGCTGTTAACTGATGCAACAATACTGCACTTGTTCAGACAGTCACAGCTGTGTTGCTAGCTGATGCAACAATGCTGTACATTTTTGAACAGGCACAGCTATGCTGCTAGCTCATGCAAGAATACTGCACATGTTCAAATGGGCACAGCTGTGCTGCTAAGTGATGCAACAATACTGTACTTGTTCAGACAGGCACAGCTGTGTAGCTAGCTGATGCAACAATACTGCACATATTCAAACAGGCACAGCTGTGCTGCTAAGTGATGCAACAATACTGTACATGTTCAGACAGGCACAGCTGTGTTGCTAGCCCTTGCAACAATACTGCACATGTTCAAACAGGCACAGCTGTGCTGCTAAGCGATGCAACAATACTGCACTTGTTCAGACAGGCACAGCTGTGTGGCTAGTTGATGCAATAATACTGTACATGTTCAAACAGGCACAGTTGTGCTGCTAGCTGATGCAACAATACTGCACTTGTTCAGACAGGCACAGCTGTGTTACTAGCTGATGCAACAATACTGTACATGTTCAAATGGGCACAGCTGTGCTGCTAAGTGATGCAACAATACTGTACATGTTCAGACAAGCACAGCTGTGCTGCTAGCTGATGTAACAATACTGTACGTGTTCAAACAGGCACATCTGTGCTGCTAAGCGATGCAACAATACTGCACTTGTTCAGACAGGCACAGCTGTGTGGCTAGCTGATGCAATAATACTGTACATGTTCAAACAGGCACAGCTGTGCTGCTAGCTGATGCAACAATACTGCACATGTTCAAACAGGCACAGCTGTGCTGCTAAGTGATGCAACAGTACTGCACTTGTTCAGACAGGCACAGCTGGGTTGCTAGCTGATGCAACAATACTGCACATGTTCAAACAGGCACAGCTGTGCTGCTAGCTGATGCAACAATACTGCGCATGTTCCAACAGGCACAGGTGTGTCGCTAGCTTTCTTTTTGAAGTATTATGTATATTTCCTATAAAATTTCATTAAAATAAAAAATGGTTATGCGAAAGGCTTATGCTTATTTAAAATGGAATGCCCAGCTAGCAGTCATAGTACTTGACTGCTATAGTCCTTTAATTAATAGGCGTCTAGTAAAATTAACTAAGACCTAAAACAAAAGCTGATAATATACAAATCCAGATACCAAATAAAGCAATTGCTTTCTTTGACTGAAACCCTGCACTTAAGTAAGTACTTCCAGGGGAATGTTATGCATTCGTAGTTAGGCCTAACATATTAAAAATACAATTATTCAAAGGTATACTATTTTATTGTTCTTAAAGCTAGAGTCTAAATAGTTTAATGTAATTTCATGTAGTGTTTGGGTAGAATCTACATAGCGAAAATATTTTTTCTCCATTAAAGACAGCATCAAAAAATTGTGGAGATAACCTTGACCTACAGCTTCTTTGTTCAATTTTGTTTTCTAGTTCAACAATAAGGCCTAAAATTGTAAACATTTGCATTTTGCACAAATGAAATAGTCCTTGGTAACACCCGTTACCATAATTTTTTTCTCTAACTTTCAGGATTAACAAATAATTTGTTAGGCCTAATCAAAATGCTAAACATGGACATGATCTCACTTCTGCGATAAATGAAGTTAATAGTAGTTATTGTGTAGTTATTACATGAACTTTTGTATGTTCTTGGTAACTGGTGTTACAAGGATATGATCAAAGTAAAACTAAGCTGAAGTGAAATAATTTTAATTCTTTTACTATTAGTGATTTTGCTGCTGAATAGTAAAACTTCCAACTATATCACTGTGGATTATGGCCTTATAGACTTTTCGCTGCAGTGTTATGTAAATAATTATTTAATATATTTTCCTAAATTTTTACCATTAGGTTTATTTTGCAATGGAATGGCTGAACAAACAGTTCATAAGGTCATTAGTAACTAGTAACTTCAACATTTATTTTTTGAATTCACATTGAAGTAATTGAAACGTTTCAGACTATCATCACAGAAATGTTGAAATACAATTTACAAGATCTAGAGAGTTACCCAAGGGTAATTTAAATACGTGTAAATCGTTTCCTTTCCTCTGGAAAATAAAAATATTTTTAGTTAAATATTTGATTTACATAATTCACCAAATTTTGGTAAGTTAGGCTAGTGTTTTTGGAACAGCATGTTCACTAAAGGAATGTTTGTATACTGAACTTATATCTCAAATAAATACCATAAGGACTGCCTTACTTACATCCATATAAATTTCATAAGTGGTAAGATATTATAGTATATTGAGATAAAAACGTAAAATTTGAAACATTTACATTACATAGTCTAAAAATTACTTCTTTTTAAACAAAAGGAATCTCAAAGAAGAGTAGTTAAAAATATTTGTCAGCTCACTGTGTGCTGCAAGGTGTTGGCAACTTAATCCAGATTGTGAGTGGCTGGGATGTCACTTGAAATGAGCCACAGTATTTAATGTTTTTGAGCTTGTAGTGATGTACAGTGTGCTGTGATAGCATGTGTTCATGTACAGATGCCTTGCCGCGCAAGAAGCCGTTCTCGTTGGAGGACCAGGTGGTACGTGACAAGCAAGGTCGTCGCAGGTTCCACGGAGCTTTCACCGGCGGCTTCTCTGCGGGCTTTTTCAACTCCGTCGGCACTTTGGAAGGTTGGACGCCGTCCACGTTCAAGTCCTCACGTGCTGATCGTACATCCTTGCCGACCCAGCGACCAGAAGACTTCATGGATGACGAGGTGAGGGAAGAGAGCTTTGCTTGTAGGCTTGTTGTGTTTTCCATGTCTGATTGTAGTGTCTATTTTGCTTCTCTTGTTTTGTATTGACGTGACAAACAGGTCTGTTTCATTACCTTAGCAGTTTAAAATTTTTTGTTGAAAGTTTTTGGATCTGTTGTGAAGAACTTGCGAGCTGTGGTAGTGTTAGGGTGCAATCTACCTGGATCTGTTTTGCACATTGGCAACAATATTGTGAAGGACCAATAAGGGCTGTATGCTTAGTGTCCCGTCGTTAGAGCCAGTGATTTGTGGTGAAATTAGTTCTGCAACAATTTGTTTCAATGCCTTATGTGAACATCTGTTTCTCTGCTTCATGGATAGTGATTGGAAGTCTTTAACTTTCGGCGTCTCGGGGTCCTACCCGCAAGTCACGGACGTGTGGCGTTGCTGTAACATTGTTCTGGTTGGTGCAGTCAAATGAGCCACGCCTCTGCCCTATTGTATTCTGCCAATAATCACGAACCAGAGTTGCAGGTGTGCACGTAAGGCATTGTAACAAGTTGTTGCAGAACTCTTTTCACCAAAAAGACTGGCTCTACCCATTGTTCCTACGTGCATTGTTCATGGTGTAGAACTTGCATGCAGTGTTTGTGGTGTACCTGTGGAACTATGGGGCTTAAAGTTGTGATGCTAGAATTTTATTGGTGGGCAGTCTGCACCAAAGTATACTAATGTACTAGGCCTGTACATAGCCAGAACCCTCATTTAAGTTGGCATCTGGTTTCTGAGAAGTAGATTTTGTGATAGAGCTGTGCAAAAAAGTCTGTTTTTAGTATTGTTGGAGGATTTAGAAATAGCATGTCTAATGTGTGTGATGTTTTGATAGTAAGAATTGTAATTGCTTGCGATTGAGCAACTGCCCGGTGGCATACTTTAACTGCTTCCTCAATCACTTACCAAGCTCCTGCTAAACTTTCCAACTCCCTTCACCTTCACCAACTACACCGAACGTTAATTACACTCCTTCACCAACCTCGTAAACACAGCATTCTGTTCTGACCATCATCCGCTAAAAATTTTCACTATTATTCCTTCTTTTCGCCATAGCCAAGTACTTGGAAGTTCTTCTCTGAAATTCTTTGCGTTTAGAGCACAGGAAAAATATTTTCGAGAATAAATCTGGATTTTTAATCAACCTGCTCCAACACAATACAAGAGTTGTGTAGCTAAGCCACTTCAATTCTACCAGTTTACATTGTGGTTTCCTTCTAGAGTGTTTTTTGATAGCATGGACATTATTTTTTTAAAAATAAATTTCATTGCATTCCATAGACCAAAAAAATGAACATATTAGTTTGAGGGTGGAAGAGTCCATCATAAACAATCAAGGTTAAAAATTGTTACAGTAGATAATATAACCAGAGATAGCAAACAGATAATAAACCAGTTTATATACACAGTGTGTGTGTGTGTGTGTGTGTGTATGTATGTATGTATGTGTGTATATATATATATATATATATATTTAT
>PNEQ01021528.1:9022-28490 GCA_003012365.1 Medauroidea extradentata | reverse complement strand
TCTATTTACGTGTATACATTGCAAATAGTCACAAAACTATGATAAACGCAGCCGCATTGCGATCTGTAGCACCGAAAATTTTCCGCGAATCACAATGTGTTACAACACAAATTTGCCGCGAATCGTAGTATTTTTACATTTTTACACTATCACGAGACCGGCATAGTAGCTGCACTGTGTGTGTAACAACTGTGAAATATAAAAATATATATCCCTGTTATTGCTTTCATGAACCCTAATAGCACAATATTGGTCTGCATGTAATAAAACGGTGTAGGTGTGAAGTATGGGATGGGTGTCGCTATCTGTATTCTGTTACTACAGACGTTCTTGGCATTTACTGTGATAATCGCGCCAAACCAATAGTTACCAACACCCCCACCAGATGTTTACGTGAAAGAACAAACTATCGATTCTAAATCGCCAAGTGAGCAACAGATGGTGTCCATGCAGCACGAAACGATCTATCTCGTACCAGTACGCTTGTACGGTTTTAGCTTATGTTTGTGCTTGTTGCCACAATATTCACGCCAGAAACATAGTTACCGAAATATCCGCTAGATGTCTCGGTGCAAGACAGAACAATCTATCGAATATATATCACCTCGTGAGCAATAGATGGCTCTGCTACTTCATTGCAGCACAAAACGATCTCTCGCGTACCAGTACGCTTGTGGTATTTGAGGCCACATGCGTGCGTGCGTACCTGTACACTTATGGGTGCAAATGGGTTAAGTGTAATGTGAATTAAATAAATCCATGCATAAAAATTGAGCTTGTCCAGTGCACAGATGTTAAATTGTGTCAAAAAATTATTTTGCTTTAAGCCATTTTTGGGTGAATTAATATAATGTTTAATGAAAGCAATTTTTGCCCCATGACTGCTTACCATCTTTTGGCAAACCTGGTCAGAAGTGGGGCATTAAAGTGGTATTGGTGTAACGGGCCACAGTAGCACTGCTAACTCTTCCCACCCATTTAGAATGTGGTACTCACCATTGGGTGTCACATCCACCTCTTGCACCATCCTATGCACCATTGAAGAGGGTTTGGAAACTGGCCACTGATGTTTGTCATTTAAAAATTTTTTAGCCAATAATTCCATGGTAGGAAACATGTAAATTTCCCACATATAACTGAAAACAACAGGAACATTTTGAAACACACATATGTAAATAAAAAAATGATATTTTGTTTAAAAAATCAGTGTTACCATAGTCATGTATTGTAGTTATAAAACAGCAAATTCTGCTAACAGCTGTCACATGTTCATGGAACACACTCTTATTAGAGTTGTTCAAAAAATGCCTTTTTCTATCTGCGGTTTCTGAAAACGTAATACAGTAGACTCCCGGTTATCCATGCACCAAGTAACCAGTTAGGGGATTATCCGTGCGGCATTCTGTATGTTTAAACACTGTAAAGAACAAATATTTCTGTAAAAAAAAAAACATTTTGGAACATAAGTATATCAACTCTGGCATGCAAGAATGGGTTTACGAGATCTTAACGTCTATTTTTCTTGTGTTTACCATGCACCATAGATATATTTTTCTTTAATTTGGGAAAAATGGTAAGCTATAAATGATAATATGTAGGCAAAACTTGTTATGGTATTTGAGTAAAGTATGAAAAAATCCAATGTATGTTTTTAAATTTTTTGTATTGGCGAACATACTAATTTTGGATTATCTGTGTTTCCTGATTATCCTTTTGTTATCTGATTTTAATTAACATGGATTATGTATTCGTTTACTGTAAATGGATATAAACGTTCACTCATAGTATATTGATAGGGTCATTGCTTGAACTCATAACTGGAAAAGTAGTATGATGGAAAGTTTGCATCTCAGTTTAGTGCCTTGTGCATAATGACGTTGGGACACAATTGGAAAATCAGTGTCTTTACCTCTTCCTGGTTTTTGGACCTCAGTCGCAGAAAAATGTTTTAGGTCTAAACTTTGCTAAATGCATTGTGGTGTGTTTTAAGTTACAACGTACTGTAGTTGAAGCTAGATTGGATGTAAGTAGAACTAGGTGTTTAAATTCCCTGCAAATTATATAAGAAAAACAAAAGCACTTTATGAAATGTTAAAACTGTCTGTGGGCGACAAAAAATGATCTCATTTTTCAGAATACAGCTTTATTACCTCGCCTAACTGTATTATATCATCATTCTCTTTATTTATTTTTTAGAACTGTGTAACAAACATTTTGTCAGATATTTAGTGAGACATGTTGCATGTACACTGTGATTCAATACAACATTTTCGTTGTTTCTGTATACTTGACTGTCTATTGTCACATTCCATTGCTTCAGGCAATTTGTATTTTCCCAACCACACATCACCTTGTGAAGTTATCAAACACTGCAACAGTGGTGATCTGTGACTTTTGATGTTACAGTGTGTGCTGGCACGTTTTGGAGGATGTTTAAAACATGACATTTTCATTTAATCATAAGTTTTTCAAACTTACTTCGTAAACACATTTAACGTATTTACTCGATTGTAAGCCGACCGTTTTTACCATTTTGGACCGTCGAAAATCGCGACTCGGTTTACAATCAGGTTCAACCATTGTACGTACAGTTTCGACCAAATATAAATAAATACGTTTATAAAACAGGCAGTACACTTTCATCAGTACCGATAAGGACGTAAATGTGAACCTAATACATAAAAACGTGCAGTTATTACTAGACAGAGTGTGATCTCTAGTAATATCACGGCTGGCTGACAGGTGACATCACAGTGCCGGCTGGCCCTTGGGCAGGAGCGAGCGTGTCAATCTGGCAGTGTAGTTACAAGACGTCCTGCGGTACACGCATGCTGCCTGTCCACTACCGCTGTATTTGCTGCTTGTACCAACTTACGTGATACATGGTTGCTAAATTTCAAAATGAAGAGGAGACATTATACAGCAGAGTTTAAAAAACAGTCATCAAATATGCCGAGGAAACATCTAGTCTAATATACTAACGAAACTTTTCATGCCAGCTCATTCGCATAGTAAATTCACGGTCCCATTAAAGGTCTAGTTCTGTATTTACCTATCTACCACCAGCTCATTATTTCTAAAAATTTGGGAGCAGGTACGGCTACAGCTTCCTTACGCTTTGCCGGCCGGCTGCCAGTCTGCATACTGCGCCAGGACGTGCCGAGTGTCGTGTCGAACTACAGTGCCGGGCCGTGCCAAGCCAGCATTCCTCGCATCTCGCATGATGAGTCTTGCCCGCTCACTTGTTTTACTTACCTTACTTTGCGTCAAATGGCGGGAAGAAATATCATCATCTGTTCTGAAGACCTGAGAGGTTAAAGGGCCGTAAAACTCTGTCATTATCATTCCATCCGCGGGACCTTCAAAATTCGGCTTATAATTGATTTCATATTTTTTTTTCCAAGGTTTTGAAAGTTATGGGTTGGCTTACATTCTGTGTCGGCCTACAATCAAGTAAATACGGTATTTATATATAGTCAGGGTGGCCACCTGCCGGGAATTTCTGGAAAAGTGGGAAATAAGTGCATGAATTCCTGGTGATTACCGGGAGTAAAAAATGGACCAGTTGGGGGCTTCATTTTGGTCTTGTGGTCAACTGTTTATAGTAAGGGTCTTTCGTACGGGAACAGTTTTTAAGAACAGAAATTAATTAAAATATTGTACTGTGTTAAATTTACAAAATAATTGTGCAATATTTATAGCGTGTTTCGTAGTGCGTCTTTGATTTGATATATATTGCCACGTGAATCGATAAGTCTATTTTTGACTCGAAAGCGAGTTTCGAGAAAGTCGAATTGACGATAAATGGCTGTTGTTTAGGTTAAGTGAACCAACGTGTTTATTATTGTTGTGGTTTTGCGTGCTTCCCGTTAATTATTCTTCATAATATGCTGTGCTAAACTTAATGTTGTATATTTTAAACACGGCAAAATGAATTAAGAACGAAGGCTTTTCCATTTGTAATAACGATGTGGCGTATAATTTGCCAGAATTGTCTTGGAGAAACGGCACACAGGCATTATATTTTCTTCGTGTATCACATATAATACGAGAAACGAATGTCATAATGCTGCAAAAATATTATTAGTGGCAATAAAAAGTGAAAACAACTAGGGTAAAGTTGTTGCATATTAATTCAATAGGAAACATATAACTCCAAAACACTAATGAATACATTCAAGGTTATTATTGACATTCTCCATATCCCAGTTTCGGGATCAAACAGAGTGCACAGAAATAAAATAAAAATTCGAAGTTATTCTCTATCCCATATTTTTGTACCTTGAAAATATTAATACTAAGGCTGTTTCCTAAAATATGACTCATAAAAGTCTATCTTGCAGTTATCGTGGAGAACGTTGAAAGATCAACGTACCTTAGTTAGTTTGCAATTATTTTTCCACTACAAAATATCTTGATTTAATAACTGTAATAAGTAAATAGTATAGTGTTTTAATGACAATTTTATTTCATAGGCCTATTTGTGTATCCTCCATTATGTTATTTGTGTGCTGTATTGGCCTACAAAAACCATCAAATGTTGTAATAAGTGTGATTTTCAACGATTAAATTTAACCTCTTTGGTTTGTAGTAAAATGAAAGATTTCTTAGTATTGTGGTCTTATGTGTAATTTAAATGTGTGTGTTAGGTATGTAGTTATGTAGTGGTATTTTGGGGCAGCGTCTACAGTAATTAATTAGCTCCAACAATAGTATTTATGTGTGCGTATGCCTACAGTTTAGTTATTTAGATGATTCCTTGAAAAACAAAATTTTGGACCTTGAAAACCTGGAAATATGCATGAATTTTAAAGTTCACATTTGGTTGCAAACCTGATAATAAACTACTAAACAAATGTCAACAAAAATGTGCAAGTAGTCTCTTGTTTGACATGTTGCCATACACAACTATACAGTATGTTATGGTTAGCCAATAAAGCAGTAAATTTTGCCATGTTACACACCTTTGTAGCTACTCTGGATACTACAGCATTGTAATTTAGTGCTGTAGGCTATGTTTTGTTAAATTCTTGTTAATGGAACCTGTAGAGGTTTGGTGTTTTTAATGTGCTATAAAATTCAAATTTATTAAGTATAAAATTTTTTTCAATGTAAAAAAATCTTTCTTATTTTGCTAACAGAATTTGTATGAATGTCAGAGACTAATCTTATGCATTGTTACAGGTAGTTTCATGTACAAGAAGGGACACAACATTAGAAACTGCTTGCCATATCAAAACATACAAGCGTACCAAAAGACAAGGTTTACGAGAAGCCAGAGCAACAGAGAAGCTGGAGAAACAGCAGAAAATGGAAGCTGAGCGAAAGAGAAGACAGAAACATCAAGTGAGTGTTGCACTTTTTTTATATTTCTTATCCATTTATACCTAAGATTTCAGGGCAACCCCTGAAATGTTTGTATTGTCATCTATCTCAGATTGCTTTTTAATTGAAATGGTTACACATGAAGTTGTTTTTTATGTATGTACAAAATGATAAAATTTTTTTTGGAAAGAAAAGATTTTGTAGTTAAAAATCGGTGAATGCTTTTCAAAATATTTTTAGGCAACAATGATAATTAAAATGTCCAGGATTTACAAGGAAATGTAGAAAAACTGAACATAATTTCTGGTAACGGTATATTGCCAACTTAGAGCATGTATGTTGCATTTGTTTAGCATAATCTCATGTGTTGCAACTGTACAAAATTTCAGCATCAGTAAATAAATGTAAGAGAGACGTCACTGTGGAAAATATTGATAAAAAAAAATTGGAAGCAATTTTGTGTTAAATTTTTCCATATTAGAATGGGAAAGCATACAATTTACTGTTGATTGATTTATTTATTAGTATTTTGTACTGCATACCCTTGAAAATCTGTTAGTGCATAACACAGTGGGATAAGTATTGTAGATAATTAGATGCCTGTGGTTTCGTTATTTTCTCAGCTTATACTGAATATTTTTTTTAAAAAAGCTTCAAGTCCTCCATGTTGCTTTAAGTTGGCCGTAGTTTATTGAGTTGTCATTAGTGGCAAACCACTGAACCTGAACTTACCAGCATACAATGAATGAACTCTAGAATTTTAATGTTATGACTCCTCATGATTTCAGGGATAGAATTGACACAGAAGGGTGGTCATAATTGATATTTTGGGAACTTTTTGGTCATATTTGAACTACCCCCAACTGCTGTATAGTGTATAAAGTAACCAAATATATTTTTCCCACGAAATTCGTGTTTTATCATGTCTTTTTAATGAAATGAATTTTAATTGGCAAACCTATTCTAAAAAATTTCAGTAACAAATGTCAGTCTGCCTGCCTGTCTATCTATAAAGTTCAAACACAGGAAACGTGCAACTTTAAGGAAGTGGAAAGTCAATTTTGTCAGCCTTATGACGTTACAGAAATATTTTTTATGTAAATAAAGATTTATTTGAATAGGCTAACATGTTCAGAAGAAAATTATAAGTAAGAAGAGTGTCTATTAACTTTTCTTTGTCAAAATAAAAATGCAGTGTCGTAAATAGTGAGTATGAAGTTCAGTTTTGTTTTATTTTTGTCAGATGTTTGATTATCGTTTATTGTAAAATTCTTTAAATTGAATATGCTAACATTTTGAATCAAACTGTATTCTGGAAGAACTTCTATTACGCGTCTTCTCAAGAAACTGAAATATTCTGACTGGACAAAATTACACGCTTGAAATAAAATTTTTTTCTAGGCAATTTTTTCAGAAATGAAGGTTACATGATAATGTTTTGCTAATGTATTGTAGCACATTTATTATAGTCATATTCCTGAAGTGCTGAGTCCAGAGCTGCTTGTAACAAAATAAAAGTGTATCCTTAAGCAATATATCAAAATTAAACAAAACACCTTATTGATCTTCAACAGTCATTTCTAAAAATGAACAAACAAAAATTACTTCATTGGAGTAAAGAAGAAATAACATAAGTGTAATAAGCTGTCAATAAGCATTAAGGAAAATTAACGTAATCCTAAAACATTGAGATAAATCATAGACCCAAGTTGTATCCAAAAGTATTGTAGCCCCTCGATGGAAGCTACTTTGCGTAAGGTCAGCCCAATAGAGCCGAGAGCCCCTACAGCATTGGGATTTGGTGATATTCTTGTTTACAACACCTTTATTTCAGCTGTGGTCCACAGTGCTAAGAAATTTAATTAAAAATGGTTTAAAAATATTTTATTTTATTCACAATAGTGAAATGTATTACAGTTATTAATAGGTGAATCGCAAATTGAAAAACTAAAATTATCATTGAAAATCCACTAAATAATATGGCAATGATGGACTGAAATAATCCCAGTACGTGCCAGGTCTTAATCATTTAGTGGTCTCTGTCACTCTTGTGGCAACAGTAAATTTTCACTATAGCTTAAAGAGTTCATGGTAGATAAATAAACACTGAAAACGTCAATTGGTTTCTACGCTTTTTTCGAACTCAATTTGGATAAAATACTCGATGACAATCCTATATAATGGTGTTTGCCAACTTTATGAGTAAATATATATCCAGAATGACTAATTTCTTATGCGTGATCTCTTGCGCTGCAGTTAAATGCACGAGGTTCCGGTATCAGAGATTCGTAACGCTGGAAACAATTTTGTTTAAAACGCTTGCTAAAACTATTGTGGCAGGTGACATTTTTGCCGTTTTAATGTGTTCTATGATGAGTGCCAAAGAAATTAAAGAATGTTTATTTATTTTATTTTCAGTAGCTAATTACGTGATTTTAATGACAGAATGTTTGTTTATTTTTCCATTGAATATTTTTCTTTTAATAGTGAGGCCAAAGTTTTAATTAATATTTCTGGTAGACCATAATATTTTTGTTTTTAACTGCAGATTTGTATGTATTTTCATAGTTACATTTTCTCTATGTCTTGAAGTTTTGCGTTTGCTGAGAGCTATGTTTATGTGTTGCTGGAGGCAACATGATGTTAACACCACTGTAACACTAGAGAGCCTGATATTTTTAATTTGGGTTTTTGTAATATATTTTGCAGGGTTTGGAAGAAGTTGTAGTTTTTAGGGGCGTTATTATGATGGCCATCTTCGACAGAAATGTTGTGTAAATCGACGATGTTGTGACGTCCTTACAAAATTAATTTTTAATGTATTCGAGCATGATAAGGCTACCCGGTTGACTTGTTAAGGCACACAACTGTACAGTAGACATGAATTGTGAAGACCAGTAGAGGGCCTGCTAACCGACGAGAAGCACAACACCACGACGCAGTGAACGCTGTAGAAAAACAGCCAAGTTTTGATGTCAATTAATAATGTTCTCTACCGGTGATAAACTTACTCAATTTGAGTCTCTTTGGCTCTATGCTAGTTACCTACAGTAGAACCCCATTTTTGCATTACAGTTTTTTAAGTTTTCCCGCTAATTAAACCAATTTCTGTCAGTCCAGTTTTATCTCCATTTGTTTCTGTGTACAACATTCCCATTGTTTACAATACTCAAGGTTTCTATTTCCCGCTATTTACACTTTTTCGTTAAGTTTGTTTACTTGCTGGACACGAGCGACAAGCACAGATACATGTATAAAATTACGGCAAACTTCAACGTTAACGGCAAGGTCATAAACTGTTCCGCTCGTGTACATCTTTACAATTTGGAACTAGGCCATTCGACGCCATTTTGTGGACCTGTGGTTATTAGCTCACGTGATCGCGCCAATGGCTGGTTGCAACTTGTACGAAGTTGCACTGAGATGCTCTCGCTCACGTGACAGCGCCAATGGCTGGTCGCAACTTGCACTGAGATGCTCACGTGACAGTGCCACTGGCTAGTCGCAACTTGTACATAGTTGCACTGAGACACTCTCGTTCACGTGATGGCACAACTGGCTGGTCGCAACTTAAACGGAGTTACTCTAGTTCACGTGACAGTGTGGCACGGACACTAGAACTCACAATTGCATTTCTTGGTATACACACACCTATGATTTCTTTGTTTACTAACTCAGGTTACCTAAAGTGAATGTTCTGGTTGTAATTTTTGAGACGTTAAGAGTATTATGCAGATTGGCAAAATAATTTCCAAATTATTCAAAGCGGGTGGAGTTTGTAATGGCATGCACTAAAATGTCTACAAAACTAAAAGACTAGCACCGGGACACGTGTATCCCTTGGTTATGCCAATTCCAGGAAAAACGAAAATGTGTTTGGGTGTCAAATTACGACCAACTGAGAAATTATGTTAATGAATGATGTGTGGGTGCAAGAGTACAAATGCACCAATTAACAATGTTTTATCGTTGGAAATAGCACAAGTCATAGTCAGCGAACTGAAATTTAAAAATTTATGTCCCTGAAATCATTGGTCCAACTTTTTTAAACATAGACATAACCTTGTTTATTGGTCAGTGCTTAGTCAACATTTACCACTTACTGTTTAATTTTTTTACTTTGAATTTTTTTAAAACAAGATCTAATTCTTGGGTGTGGCTTTACAGGTTTGGGATTTAATTTTTTTTTGTGAAAATTGTTTGTTTACATTTTTAATTGCTATGTAAATGTTAAATTAATACAACTTGGTAATATTAAAAGCCTTTTTCTGCATTTCCCACTTTTTACACTTTCCTGTTTTTTACACAATTTTTGCAGGATCCCTTGAATAGTGTAAAAAAGGGGTTCTAGTGTAGTTTTTTTTTTTTTAATGTTTTCTATTGTCTTTCCTTTTAAACAGCCTAGTATATACACTTACGGATACCCTGCAGATAAGTTTCTATTGTTTTCCGAGCTGAGCTATACCTTTTCAACTTTTAACACAATTTGTCTTTTTAAATTTACGCTAATCAATATGGGCCTACTGCTAGTGTTGCAGCGGTATCTCCAAATACACATAATGTTATTATTTATAATCATTAATATGTTGTTCATTATTTCTTTTATGCCCCGAGAAGTTATTAAATTATCAAATTGCATCTGAACAGGTTGTCAGTTTATTTGATGGATGTTACAAATATTCCACTGCCACGCCTTGTTGTGCATTGGTGGTAAGATAAGACTAAAAAAAGGGTGTGGAAGTTACATTTCAAGGAATGCTGTTGTTAATTTTTCGCAAATTGGCTTCAAGAAACGTACAGTTATAGATTAATGCTTTTGGCGTTGAATAATGTACCATGCCCTCTTAAAGTGGAACATCATTAACACAGTGAATTAAAAACCAGTGTGAAAAACACCTTTTTTAAAATCTGTTTTTAAATAGTAAACAGTTTAAATATGTATTTCAGAAAAGAAATCTGAACATTCATTTCAGTATATCTGGATTGTGTGATGATTGTGCTGCTTATCTTCCATGTTTTGAACCTCTCTTCACTTGCCATGCATAAAATTAAAATATTTTTTTAGTGTAAGTTTGTTCTCTGAGACGCTAATTAATATTTACACAATATGGTGGCTGTGAGAGTTATTGTTAGTGACCATTTATACATGTATTTTTTTCCAAGGGCTCTTAAAAAGGTTTCTTATGGTTGTTCTTCAGTATGGGTTACTGTGGTGTTATCAGTCTGATCAGGGGCGTAGGAATGTTTTTTTTAATATTGGGGGGGGGGGGGGTACATCAACACTCAACCCCACTAATAAACCAGGGGCTGTGGGGTTCCTTCCCTGGGAAAATTTGTGTTTTGAAGGTTTAAAATGGTGCAATTTAAGCATCTTTAGTACTTAGAAATGCTAAATATTAGACTTGTATGAATAGTGATTTTTTTAGAACATTGGTTTTAGCAAAAATTTTTTAGAAAGGCACAGTTAACCAGCCGGGAGCCTCGCCCACAACAAATACGTAACGAAATATTATGTTTGGACAACATCCTTGCTGCATATAAATTTTTACATCATTTGGTGTGGTTTGGGTTGCAAGCTCAATGTAATAATTAAGAATCTATGTAATACTGAACCAACTACCAAGGCGAAAAGCTTCCCATACTCAACTACGCACCATCGGCCAAATTCCCGCCATAATGCTCCTAAGAGCCAAACCTAACCAAAGGCAAGAAACATTTGTCATGACGTACGCTCGAGGCAGTCACAACAGGAAAGCAATAGATCAGTGAGAAAATGACACATACCTTTTGAATTTAAAGCAGTATATTCAATAATACTTTTCATCAATTCCTCTCTCGGCACAATTAAGTTAATTTTCAGAGACACAAATCCATACAAATACCTTTCACGAAATCTCAATTTTACAGGCTTGCCCTAAGAGCATTTTGCCCTACAATATGCCAAAATGGCCGTCACACACTCAGTAATCTTCTCGGTTTCCCGGCACAGTGCACACAAATAACACATTATTTGACTTGCCCATGCAAGTGCAAAGCCCTTACTCACTGTACTCTTTTGCACCAGTCATACACTACCCTAACATTATGGCACTAATCCGCAGGGGTTAAGCACATTACCCTCCTATGTATATATGACTCAAAGCCTTTCAAATTCAGTACCATCAGTTTCGAAATGCAAACACCTCTCCTCCCCAATCACGAACCAGCTCTATGCACCCAATTTTGATTACAGACCGACTTGGTCAAAGTTTTAAAAGTTTCCGACGATGTCGCAATGGGCAATGTCCGGATGACTCTTAAGTTTCACGAGTCGCATTTCCCCGACAACTTCGAAACCAAATATTCCGGCAGGGATCCTCATCCAAAGAGCCACGCTCCCCACACAAGGAAAAGGTGAAAATCGAGACAACTCACCACTTCATCAGATTCTCGGCGACCACTGGTCGCCAGCCACATACCTTGGCTGTGAATGGGCCATCCAAACCTCTTGTTAAGCCCTGTTAAGCCCAAGAGCAATTGGGCGATCACCCCTCAGAGAAGACTAAGAATCTTCCAGAGTCAAACACCATCGGCGCCGCGACTTCGTCGGATCACACACTCGCAGATCGTCCACCTTGCCCGTTATCTCCTCATTCAACTCACCTTGCCAGAATGAGCACCACTCGCTCCCTCCTCCTGCCAAGCAAAACTTATGCCCCCCCCCTATTTTCCCCTTCTCCTAGCCGAGACCCCTGAGACACCCCTCCCATCAAGGCCGTCCCTCTACAGCCGTTAGAGGGGTAGACTCGACTGAAGGAGCGACTCAAGATGCACCGAGATAACTACCCAACACACCAAGACTGAAGCACTACAGACAGGGAGAAGCACAATAAGCCTCGGCCGACAGACATCCTTAAAGAAAAGGGAAACCAAACCAAAATAATCAGACCAAAATCTAGCAAACAATAAAAAGAGAACCAAAAACAAACACAACCAACCAAACCTACCATTAAAGACCCAACCCTGACCAGCCATTCAGCTCAGTACTATTAAATAACAATAATAGTAGGGCAAATACTCGTTATCAGAAATTTCATTAAAAATCCTTTTTAAATGTTATGAAATCTTCAGTCTTACTATGTCTATCATGAAAATACCATGATATTGGTTATGAAACTATATGATTTAATTCAAGGAAAGAATATTTCAGGGTTAGTATAGTTGTAATATTCATAAACATTCATAAAATTTCTATTAAACTAATTTAGCACATATTATTCAGTAGTACGGAATTACGTGTGTTACGCGAGTTATTTGTCGTAATGTGATACTTTAAAATGTTTCTTTCCAGCAAGTCGGAATTGCAGATATTTTCTTGAACTTTAGTAAAAGCCAGTATATTACCTTGCATGTCATTTTCTGGTGCCCCGCACCCTGTAATCTTAGATACTAGGGTGTCTGGGGTACACAGTATACAAATAACACTGAATTTAAAAAAAACGTATGGCATATCCCTACTTGAAAAGCGTATAATGCTAAAGCTAGATATACAGTAAGCCATCACAACCACCCAACTCTCGTCTATTCATTCGTTAATAATGTGGTCTACAGCCAATCAGCAGCCTTCAAAAATGATATCCATCCATTAAAACCTCAGCATTTTTCAACTTTTGACGAACAGATGAAAACAATGACTTATAAACTATTGTTAGTGTTTCCAGTCGCCTTTCAATACATTTAGAAGGCTGTGATGTTTATTTAAAAAGTAATATTGTCACTGTTTCTTAGCTATTAATTTGGTTTAAACAACCTTAAGCTGTCACAAAATTTTCTGTTTTGCTATATATTATGATAACGTTATTTCCTCTAAATGAAGAGATTTTGGTCAGCACTTATCATCTATGTCTGGTGTGGGGTGACATGACGCGAGTATGGAGCAACGCCAGGGGAGATGGGAGATCCCAGAGAAAACCAGTTGACTTGTAGCATCGTCCAGCATGATACCCACATGCTTAAATATGGGGACCAACCCTGCCGGAAATCTGTCCGGAATTGCCTTAGTGGGAGGCGAGGTCTCTTAGACACTGCGCCAATAGCAGCCACCTCTATATGATGGAGTTAGCAAAATAATGATGAGTTTTAAGTTTTTTATTTGAATAGTTATTGGGTTTGTTTTAACGAATTTCGGGTTCACAAAATATTTTCAAGTAATTCAGTTACAGATGCTACTCTTAGATTTTTTTTACGATAGGCAAATAGTATATATTTTATGTTTTATTTTATTTTAAATACTTTTTTGGCAGCAGCTCATTCTTGGCTGACCATAGTTAAACGCGAAGAACATCAAGGCGGTATTAGAGTTCTGCCCAGATACGGGTCAGCATTGCAGCATCAACAGTTCAGATTGCTTAGTTGATTCTTGCTCGAAGGGTAGCAATGTCATTGACTGGTGTTTTGTACATGCCATACAATCCTTGACTTATCCCCACAAAAGAAGTCTAAAGGAGTGATATGGGGAGAGCATGGAGACCATGAGATTGGGCCAACAAGACCCATCCACCTCTCAGGAAATTTGTCATTCAGAACATCCCGAACTTTCAAACTTAAATGTGCGGGAGCACCATCATGCTGGAAGATGATGGATGACTGCAACTCATCTTTGTGTGGTAGCAGGAACTGTTCAAGCATATCCAGGTAAAAATTTCCTGTTACGGTTCTCTCTGTGAAGAAAAATGGCTCTATCACCTTGTTGTGCATTAGGCCACACCAAACATTCAGCTTTGGTATTTCACTAATGTGTTCACGTGTGCTGTGTGGGTTTTCAGAGTTCCAAACCTAATATTGTTGCAATTACCTTGTCCAGAAATGTGGAACGTTACTTCATCAGAAAACATGTACTTTTTCAGGTAGTCATTGTCTACGTCTATGAAGGCCAGCATGGAACAACGTGAATGCATACAGCAGAAGACAATTGTTTGGCTGCAATGCTTGGACTTTTTGAACTTTGTATTAGTGATGGCCCGATGTCCGATTACCGATATCGGATGTTGGCATTATCGGTACATTTACCATTATCGACAATCCGCAATATAATATCGGTACATCGGTCACAGTCATTATCTCGGCTAACTCGCACATTATTCCTTTACTCCTACCATCTGAAGGCTGCAATGTGACTGAAAACAATTTTGATTTGAACTGTTTACAACAAATTCATCATTACTAAAGTTCATTTCACAAACTTGACATTAAAATTTGGCAAAACTGTAAAATATAAACAAACATAACAACCGAAAGAGTTAAGAAGCCAAAGATTTCTAGCAGCAACTGCTTAAAAATCTTTACCGCAAATCAATTATATTACAAAAGTATAATAATTCTCACTTAAAATACACACAGCGATGCCGTAAAACATAAAAACAGTAATGGAAAATTATTTCCTTATCGTTAAACAACAAAGTGAAGATCGAAATGCCATTTCTAAATGCAAAAAAAAAAGTCACAGAATATACACTTGTTGATAGCGTGATCAAGTCTTCGCTGAGACTGCCTGCTCTGCTACTCCAATACTGCTGCTGCTGTATTCTATGAGTATAAGCTGCCGAATGGCATGTAGTGTGAAGCACAACAGCAGCGCTGTGCTCACGGAACGCACCCTGTATTCCTCTTAGTGAACTACGTTTTATGTTTCTCTGCGGTTGGCAATCCTTCGGAGGTCTTTATTTACAAATGCCAGCACAGGAAAAAGTTGTTTTGGTTACGTTTGATAACATTTATGGCGTATTTAAATTACTGCACCCGAATGCTCCTGGTGCGCACCCGACGGGTGCCGCGTGTTCCAATTACCAGAACTCCCGTTGTGAGCATTTAGATTTTCGTATTCCAATTGAGAGTTGCACTCGATGGATGCGCACCGGGAGCAGTTTTGCTGCAAATGAATGCAATTATGACAGCGACCTGTGATTGTGTAAACAAAAGAAAATGTTTTCTGTGGGCGAATTGACGCAATTATATGAGTGTTCAGAACTTAAAAAATGCAAAGAAGTTTATGTGATGCAAACATACAGTGATTATTTTAATATCTGTGTTCGTTATTAAAATTATAGTAAGGTTAGTAAGATCGAGTTGTCTGCACATTTCTTTACCGATAGATCAAGAAGAAAAATTGTAGTAAAGTAACCTCTCAAATTTCATAGGATTAAATGTTGGCTGATTTTGAGTACCTATGGTTAAAGAATTTCATGTTTCAAGTTTTGTGCTGTAAGTGTGGCATGCTCCAGTTGTTGGAGCATAAATGATACACACTCATTGGGGGCAATCACATGACTATTGCATATTTTCAGTTTTCGGGGCACACCGGGTGCACCCCGGAGCAGTCAATTGGAATATGTCATTAGTAGTAGTACCTACTCCTCAGCCTCAAACTGAAGTGTCAGCATTGCAGCAGATTTGTGCAGAAATGATTCAGATGTCAGATGCATCTTAAACCACAACACTGTTAGAAAAAATTTCCGTGAAATTATGGAAAAGTACTGGCAAAAAATTATCCAGAAATCTTTGTAAAGTAACGGACACTCAGTTTTTCTTGATAACGCAACCATCCGTACAATAACGGACAATCCGTTTTCCACAAAAAAATTTAAATTTATGTAATCTACTAGCACTCCATTTTCTAGAAATACTACATTTTCTTATTACCTATGTGTTATCGAAATTCTGACGCAATATTTAGTAACCTGAAAAATTTTTCAAAGTTGCTGGGATTCGAACCCACGCCCTTATAATTGCCAGGCAGAAGCTCTAACCATTGAACCACAGTGATAATTTATGAGTTATGAGTAAAAGAGTTCCATGCAGTGGTAAGATATAAACTTTATAAGAGACAACTTTTGTATTTGACATCCAGGATTCATAGTGATTATTAATACCACTTTTTTAAGAAACACAGTAAAATACGCTTTAAAATTGTAGAAACATATTTTCATGAATTTATGGAAAGTTACGGTTAAACATCCGTAAACTGGCAATACGGACAAATTTCCGTGAACAAAATATTACGTAAGCTACTTCCGTAAAATTACAGTACTTTTCTGTAAATACTTCCGTGAATTTACGGAAATTTTTAACAGTGAACTCATGCACCAAATGAATTGACTCGGTAATTAACAGAGCCTACTATTCCACTGTTGGATGACACTTTGCTCTTTTGGAAAGAAATTGTATATTTTTCAAGCCTAAAACTGCTTGCTCAAAATAAACTTCCCGTTCCTCCTGTTTCCGTAGCTTCAGAGAGGTTATTTAGGACCTCTAACGGAATTTGCACAAAAAAAAAAAAAAGGAACCGTTTCTCATCACAACATGTACAGTTACTGACATTTTTACATCAAAACCTAAGTCTTTTTTCTTAAACTTAAACCACTACATAAAAATTCCTAATTAACTTCTTTTTAACACAAATTATTGTGTATCTTTTGAAGTAGAAGCTATGGTGGTTGACTGTGGCATTTTCACATATCAAGTTGATATTATCAACACATTTTCAAGCTTGTATTTTATTATACTATTCTAGTGTCTAGTTTTGTATTCTATTAGTTATTTAAAGCAGCGTTTCACTACTGTTATTATAGTCTAAATGAAGAACAGTAAAATTTTTATTACTTTTTGACTCAAATTGTTTATCTTTTCAAACAGAAAACAAGATTTCCTACAGATATTCAAAATATCGAATCGGTAAAATCTTGCATATCGGAACCTGCATCGGTATCGGGTTTTTCCAGTATCGGGCCATCACTACTTTGTATGCATAAAGACGTAACTACTTTAGTATGACTTAATGGACAGTTGATCTTGCTTCCTGTAGTTCGCGCGACAAATTGACTTCTCAGGGCTACCTACATTGAAATGCAGCTTGCACTCTTGCCAACACTTGCTTGAGGAACAGGGGGACATCCACTGTGAGGAAGGTCTTTGACACTGATTGTCTCTGTTGAACCACCTCATTATGCTTGTTTTTGCTGGTGGTGCCGTCCCATACTCACTTCGATATTGCTGTAGTACCGTCACAGATTTTCATTCTGCATACCGGAAGACACATTGAGCCTTCTCCTGGAGTGTTTCCCATTTTGAGGCAATCCAATTCTGCAACCAAGAACAAAAAAATTTGTAGACCTGTGAAACATTTACAAAACAAACCACAATTCTTTACCTCTGATAGTTTCCTAGTTATGATTTTTTAAGATGATAACGAGACTTTGACACGCTGTATTTGGGAGGGGATGTGCATTGTACCTCTTTAACCCCTGTTACTATGCCACTGAATCTGACATAATGTGAATCTGTGTTTACTTTCGTATCCTAAAGATTTTTCGCTGTTTTTTTTTAAATGTCATATATTTTACTCCATAATTAAATGAAAGCTCTAGTGGAAGAATTGTTTAGGCAGTATTGTACTTTGGTTGATAGTAAAATTGTGTAAAACTGAGAGAACAATAAAAAAATTTTCTTATTCACTTTACTGTCATACATTGTTATACGTAGATGTTTTACTAGTTACTAATGTATGCATAGTGGATGCGCATCTCTTTGTTATAAAATTATTTTAGGACAGTGGAGACTGTACCTACCATTTCCTGTATATGTTTCTTCTAAAAATATATATTTATTAATGTAAAGGAATGTTTAATTAAGTGTCTTGTATTGCGAAACATTTTTTGTTTAAATTAGTCATCATGCTCACAAGAAGTTTTTTTATACAAGAGTCGATTGTATCTTTTTTTTGGGTTCCTTCGTTAACTAATTGTATTTTTTTTCTGCAGATATATTTTGAAAATGGGCTTCAATATCGTGAGAAGTTGATCAATGCTGTAATATCTTTATGTTATTGTAATGCAGCAGTTGAGGCTGAATGCTGAATACAGACCCTTGATTTCTTACACTTGCCAGTATGATGATTATTTTTTTTTACAATAATGCAGTAAGGAAAATTATTCCTTTCCGTTCTATTTATTCCAGCCCAACATTGATTGTTTACAAATAACTTTTGTATTCCTTTCATCTGTTTTACAAAACAAAAAAAGTTGACAATGTTCTTTTTACATCACCTTTTCCCAGCACAAGTTAAGCCACTAGATTGAAGTGCAGACAAGTTCACCTGTGAATATATCAATATTCATCTGACTTTCGACATAACTGTGTAATATATTTATATGTTTTATATCAGAAGACAGATATCCTGCCTTAATCCATAGTATCATTAATTTGACTATACAAAAGTTGATGGGACTTACTATTGCCCAATCACTATGCCATTGACTCTTCTGCCTACCTCTCCGGTGCTTTTTACGACCTTTCCACCTCGCAATTGCCACACAACTAATACCTTAGGGACAAACATGGCAAGTTACATATTGTTTGGTGGATTAATGCATTGAGATTCAAGGTACTTTGAAATTTGTACAAATAAAGTTTAAGATATTAAAAGTCAACACAATATAGTTATCAGTAAGTGTTATCAGTAGTTATATACTAGAAGGACCAGACAAATCACAATTTTATGGTAATTGGGGAGAGGTGTTTCTTCCAGATGGACAAATAGGTCAGTGGAGCAATACCTATGCGTACAAAGTGTAGTGGCTGGTTGGATGTGGCCGGACCATCCACAATGTAACAAAAAATTAGCACTGCTAACTAGGCTGAATGCTTGAAATTTCCTTGGACGTGCCTTCTTGATCCAAACTCTCAACTACCAGTGACTTACAGTGTAGAGGAAATTTAACTTATAACCAAAGAATTTTTTAGAAGTCAACGACATTGCAAAACACAAAGAAAATTGTATTTAAATAAAATGCATAAAATCTATTTCTGATTAAAATGAATCCAAACACGATGGCACACAAACAAACAATTAATTAATTAAAATTCACATCAGTAAGCTAAATTTTAATTTCTAAATTTTTTGTTTTAATTTTATGACTAGGGTCCCCAATTTTCATCTTGGATCCCTCAGTATTAGTCCTCAGTATACTTCATTCAAAGAAAGAGAGATTAAAAAAGAAAAAAAAACTATCTATATATATATATATATATATATATATATATATATATATATATATATATATATATATATATATATATATATATATATATATATATATATATATATATA
>PNEQ01021527.1:0-28391 GCA_003012365.1 Medauroidea extradentata | reverse complement strand
CCTGATGAGTGCTGGTGGACGACCGCTCGACGACAGACCTCGTTTGCTTGGTAACAGCGCCATATATCGGCGTGCTTGTCCTCAATATTGTGCAACTACGAGGGGGGGAGGTGAGTTGCTGTCTTCCGTGGTTTCCCAACGCTGACCTGATTGCCGCTCGGACGTCTTGTTGTCCGGCTTGCCAGGCAATATTGCAACAATGTGAACACTCACAGACTCTCACGCTAACTTGTCACATGCACAACTGTCCACGCACTGTAGCAGCAGACAATGTACAAGTATCTGAAGACATAGTGTGTACAGGACTGTGCAGTACAGCCTGCTGGTCGTTGAACCCGCCACATTTACGGGACTCTACCTATGTGATTTGAATGGAAATTAAATTCTCTTTACCTGCACTCTAAACCTGAATTAGTGAATATCCACTTATTCACGCTGATGGATGGAGCAGTTTCAACAATTTGAATCAGTGAAAATAGTCACTGTTTAATTAGTGAATATTCACTGGTTTTCTTTAAGAGTGCCAACATCTCATAAGTAGAGCCACGATTTTATGGCGAAAAGATTTTTGCAACATTTGGTTTCGATGCGTCTTGTGCACACCTGCAGCTCTGCTACATCGTCTGTGGTTGGATGATTTTACTCTCACTTGCCTTGGCAAGTTATAGACGTACAGACTCACAATAACCTTATTCTGATTGGTGCAGTCAAATGAGAAACGTGTCTGAACAAAGACACGCTGCCAATAACCTTGAAACAGAACTGCCGATGTACACGTGAGTCACTGAAACAAAGTGTGGCAAAAATCTTTTCGCGACAAAATTGTGGCCCTACTCATAAGTAAATCAGTGAATATTCACCGTTTTCTCCGTTACTTTCAAAGAACAGTTTTCACTTATTGAATCAGAGAAAAATTACAGGAAAATCTGTGAACATTCACTAATTAACATGTGGAATGTTGACACAATCAGCGAATAGTCACCGATTTCACAGTGGTTTCTCACTGGTTCAATTTGTTCAAACTGCTCCACCCAGTGGCGTGAATCAGTGAATATTCACTAATTCAGATTTAGAGTGTGCTAAACAATGGCTGCCGGAGTTATCAGAACCTAAATAATACAAGACAGCGTAACTTATTTGGGGCTCACGTGTGTGTCTAGTTTGTGAAGTAGTTTTCGGGAATCCTACAGTTACACTTTATACACTTTGTTTCCGTGCCTTACGTGCACATCTGCAGTTCTGCTTCGTGGTCAGTGATTTGATATTTTAACTCTCACGAACCTTGGGATTCAACTGTGGTGTTGCTGAAACATTATTGTTAGAGACACTGGAAAATCGCGAAAATATTTTACATAGACTCCAATAGACTGTAGTATCTCAATCGTGACACGTGTGAACAGTTCTCTGACAAATCACGCACGTGCTGTGTTAAAACTGTACGGTTCTAATTGTGTCTGTTGAAGAGGGACACAGTGCTTCATATAAACAATAGCCAATATACGTGGAAAACGTTCAGTGTTATGCATAGTATGTTGGAGCCTCGCAAACAGTCAACTTTTTCCGCGATTTACCAGTGTCTCTAAATTGTAATTGGCTCAGTCAAGTGAGATACGGCTCTTCACACAGACACGCTGCCAATAACCATGAAGCTGAACTGAGGTCTCTATTTATTTATTACTGATTAATTACTCATAAACGTCGATCGATATTCAATAACAGGATTCTGTAGCAATACTTCAATGCTGTGTACACACTATGACTGTTTACTTATATGTTTAGGCACATATATGAGCGAAAATATATTTGTGATGTTGGTTGTTGTATTCCATAAATTATAACAATATAATTGCCGAAAACCACTTCACATACAAGAATTGCACGTAGCTGCCAAATAAGTTAATCAATCTCGTATCATTTAGATTTTGCAACATGCCACGCTCGTGTGCTCAGCAGGAAACAAGAATTTTATTTCTATTCAAAGTATATTGTACTTCGCATACGCGGTGACCGAAACTATGCATTGCGCATGCGCTAGTACATACACTACGATTTAAAATAGTATGGACTCTACTTGTGGAATTAAGTACGGGATAGTGGATAGCGTGTTTCAATAGAAATGTATTTATCATGTACCTAAGATTTCAAGCATTTATTTTCCATCAGTCATTACTTCACAGCTATGTTATGAAATGATTTAACGTCTCTGTGATGTAATTAAAGGTATATTTAGATATAAATTTCAAATTAGTATTACGAAAGCCAAACCCTGAAGGGTCAAACTGAAAGTTTTATTGGCAACTTGAACAAAGTTAAATAAAAATTGATATATGTTTTACGGTACAACGTGCGAAACATTTATCTACAAAAGGAGCCCTGGCCTTACCCGTTTCTCTAGTACGTTCCAGACTAACATCCCATGTTAATTAATGTTCAATATCCGGCTAAAACAATGAGACTTACCTCAGTATTCATCGGTTTGAATGTCTCCATTCCGTTTAATATTATACATTTTGAGTAGTACCGCAATATTTGAATTTCCTTAAATGTGGAGTTTGACTTGAACCAAAATAAATGTTCTAGTTTACGTCCCTCGGGCATCCTTAACTATTTCAGTTGTTTGTTACTGATACGTTTACATAAATAATAAAAAGTTCCGTGTTTAAAAAATTATCGCCAGTAAATACCTTAACAAGGGGTTGTTACTTGAGGGTAGGCTATTTTGACAATACATTGTCTATTCACAAGATAATATCGTGCCGAGTCTCCCTTTAGTTTTCGTGTTACAGCAAACATGTCGTAGTGTTGTACCAGAATTCCGGTACCGTAATTTTTCACCGAAAGTAAGATGAGGTGAGGCATGGCCGTCTTTAGTAGAAGGCCGGAGTCTTGAATTTGGCAACGCTGCATCGGGGGTCTGCTGCTTGTCACTTCTAGACTGCCCTAGTATCTGTAACGTGTCTAGATGCAGCTTTAGTGGCTTGCAAACGTCTACACAGACTAGGGCTACCAATATGAGCGACCGGCAGTAGGCCTCCGATGCAGCGTTGCCACATTCAAGACTCCGACCACGGTCGTAGAAGAACAGGTCTGGACACTCGCCTATCTACCAATGTATTTTGCTTGACCCCCTTGTTGTTTGGCTGTAGTTCGTCAAGTTACCGAGAATGTTGTACTTTTTGGTGCTGTAATTCAGGCGGTCGGACGCAAACCCCGCCCACTTTTTTCCATTGTTAAATTTATATAAAGTATATAAACATTGCTGGAGCCTTTTCTTAAAATTGTGATCGAAAGAAGTATTTCATAAATTGATAAAAAATATGTTTTGATAAATTGTTTATCTAAGTGGGAAGGAAGTGGATGGAGCTTGAGTCCGACCGCCCTAACTGCAGCGCCAATAAAACATAATATTCTCGGTAACTTGGTGAACTACAGCCAAACAACAAGGGGGTCAAATATCCATGCGAGTGTCCAGACCTGTTCTTCTACGGCTGTGACTCCGACCTTCTACTAAAGACGGCCAAAGGTGAGGTAAGAGGCCATTTAACAACGATGTCCTAAGAACCGTAGAGAGTACAGTGAGACGACGGGAGAATACAACATCCCTGCCCAAGCCGGGATTCAAACCTTGGACCTCTCGCACCGTAGACCGGCACCTACAGTAACCGACTAAGCCACGTAGGTCGGAACCTAAAAGTAACGGAAAGCATGTCTTCGTCATTTGGTCAAGAAATAATCGCCTACACTGTCAAGTGGAGTAAGAAGAACATGGAAGACGCAAATTGATGAATATTTTATGCTACAAAATTAAAGCTCCGAGTAATTTGACATTAAACTTTGTTCCAGCTACACTGTAAAAATAGTTTGTAAAATTTCCACACGTGCGTATAGGAGCGCTAAGATAGTAGGTATGGTATAATTGTTTCCCAGACATCCTTGGTAGCACTCCTAAACGTTTCATAAAACAGTCAAGTGTATACTAAAGTTATCACACTTGTATTGTAACAAGTGTAAAAGTTTGCATATTTACAAAACGGAAATATGGTAACTGCCCCATACTGTGTTTAGGTTAATTACTTCCTAAACATTTTACGGAGTTTTTTATAGTGTATATACAATAATGTAACATAAGCGCTTCATCAACTGCTCCTCTAGATACATGTTGCTTTTTCTGTAAATTCTGAAAGTTCTGTGTGAAAAATAGGTACATAAATACCTTCATTCATAGAACAGACTAGAATATTATTTAAACGTAACATAACACCGTCAGCCAATCGCGAAGGTGCGAAGGTGCAATATTTTGATCATTCCTTCTAATAATATTTATTTCAGTATTTTCTATGTCGTTAAACCTATTATCGTAGATACTAGGTTTTTAGCATTGTTAAAGCGCGAGACGTGTTACCAACGGCGTGAACTGGAAACACTACCAACATTCACATACTTATGTCTCTATATCTATGGTGTTTACAAATATACGGACTGAATTTCTCTTAGGCTAATAGTGTGAGAATGTGTTTATTAATATTTTAAATTTTAACTAATCAAATTAATAACTAAAAGAGTATGTCTATCTTCCACATTCATGATTACATTTCAATTTATAAATGACAATATATAAAACTAAAACTATCCATAGAACAATGTGCAACTGCAGAAGGAACAGCGCTCCTTGCGGCGTGAACTGGAATTAAATAACACGTCTCATTTTTCTTATGAGTTTCTATATATTGTCCTTGCACAATATTAGGATAAATGTTGAAAATTAACTTCTAATTCTGCCGTGGTGAGGATATTTCCGGCGGAAACTGCAGCCAAGCGCAAATAAACTTACACGGGGAACGCAATATAGAATTATTTCACGCTCACACACACATATATACATATACGCCACCGACCCAGTAAACGCATAGTGGGGTGGTTTTGCGTTTCATAACTTGGACATAAAATGCTTCGGTAATAATTTTCGCCAGAGAATGAGAAATATACGGGTGCCGGAGTGCTAATTTAGAGCGATACGTCAACTCAAACATCGGGCATTTCAGCGGAAATGAAATACGAGGGAGGCATAAGCTACTGCATTTATTATCCATCAACAATTTATATTAGCAGATTCAATCGACTAAGAAAATATTTGGGTACATAAATAAAACAGTAATGATTTGTTACTCGTTCAAACATTTTCAACGATTCTGGAGGCAGGATATTACTGATGATATCCGAGAGCTGCTTAATTGGAAAAATTATACTTCGCCATATATTAAAATATATATTTACTGTACTCCCTGTCAATTAATCAACTGTGCAAATCCATATTTCCCTTCATCAAGCATTGGAGTTATTCAGCGTAGCTGTAGCAATTAATAATTACGCCAATAGAAATACAACACTGACTAATGTTCTTACGATAAACATTTTCATGCTGTTTAAAAAAACATATTACCTCCAATTTTTGTGAACTATCTGATAGATATATATGACTGTTTTGTTCATACTGCATTTTGAACATAACACATAATTGCTTCGTTGAATATACTCCATTTAATATAAGTTAGGATAAATTTTACAGCAACTTATGGGCAATAATTTGTAATATTTTGTTATTTTGGTCACTACACAATACATTCTTTGCAGTACAAATGCTGAAATGGACATTTCGTGTTCATTTTAGAGTTAAAAAGTCTTGCATTGTGCAACAAATCACAAAATACAAAAAAAAAATATTGCTTATAAGTTGCTGTCAAATTTATCAAACCTATATGAAACAGAGTATAACTGTAGTTTTTGCTGCTATTTGAAAGGTGTTGGCGCAGTAATTTTTTTGTAAGTTACTTTGGTGTAATATAACAATTTCTACTAAAAATTTTAATTTGAATTAAATATTCTAGTCGAAACATGAGTACATTGAATTCTATTTGAGTAAAATAACATTTTGAACACTCTTCATACAAAGCGACTAAAGAGATAATTTAAATTCTTAAAAATAAACTAATGAAACCTTCAAAGTTGTACCTATCTTGTTTACACGATACATATAGTTATTATTACTTGTCTTTTCTGTATCTAGTGTAATAAAATTTACATTTTCAACACTGGAGTCAACAAAAAGATAGATTTATTCTGGTAAGTATAAATAAGAGAGAATATTTTCCATTACACAGCAACAGGGCCAAAATAAGTTTTCATTGCTGTGTACAGTTTTATGCAGGATCGTCAGATCAGTTTGTTACAAAAATCTTATGCTAACAAATCTCGTTGGCACTTATGCATTGCGAACGTTTATGTTGTAAGCCACATAGAATATGAATTATTCTTACAAGTCCGGACCAATGTTCTGACAGTGCGGCACCCAACATCATGACCAGAGATGATGGTATATCGCGAAAATCTTTTGTGCAAAGGTACCGTTGATAACACTATGGTTTCTTGCAACATATATGATTGGATGTCATACGTCTGACACAACATAGTTGTCTGCAGACCAATAACAAGCATCAAATATTACAATAGCGGGATTTTTGTTGGCTCAGTCAAATAGGGCAACAGCTCCACGTACAAGCGAAAGCCAGTAATCTTCTAATAAGCTGAACGTACGTTGAAATCCAGCAATTAGTCAAGATTTTTCCGCGATAAATCATCATATATAATCATGACAAACATGCAACCAACTTGAAGATTTAGACCTGTTCTAACTTATGTGATGTCTTCCCGCAAGTGTCAGAGAAAAAAACCGAGACTTGTTATCTTCTTTTTCTGAATATCCGCTAGACAGCCAAATACCTAATAGAAGGTAGTTTTAATATAAAAGTCACCATATTACTTTTGTTTGCCTATATACTAATTAATTTACGCAATTGTAGGAATTTTTGCAAAAGATAATTATTTTAAACCAAGGACTGACAGTGGTCATACTTAAACACAACAAAAGAAATAACACAACTCATTTCGTGTGATTTATAAATATGATCTAAAACATTTCCGCAACAAGCAACTGAAACATCACAAGTAATAAAAAAAGAGCTCTGTAATTTTATATATGTTCTTTTGTTTCTAAATTTTGTAGAACCTAAAAGAGTATTTATCACAGGCCCTATTTAAAAGAGAATGATGATAACAGAAGCGCCACGAATTCTAAAGTTTAAATACTAACGTACCAAAAATTTTGTGACGAATTAAATACTTTCTTTTAAATTTGTATTTGGTCACGAAGGTTACTCAAAAGGTTTTAATTTCCCAGACTGTAGAAATACCAAGCAGATCTTATGGCGGTCGGTACATGCTCAGAGCGATTGATTTTTAGTGAAAAGAATTTTGCAACAAATAGATTCAATTCCTTATGTGCATACCTGTCACTCTGCTTCAAGGTCATTTAATGAAGGCTATTAACCCACAGCGACTTGTCGTTCTACCCATAAATCACATACGCGAGGTGTCGCAGTAACCCTTGATCTGATTGGCGCAATAAAATGAGAAGAGTATTTGCATAGACAATATTCTACCAACAACCATGAAGCATAGCCTATATATGCAGATATACATGTTACAGGCGCGGTCTACATCAATTTTCAATGTCAAAATTTTTAATTTTATATGTGAACTTAATATTTTTCTTCTTATTTTAGACTCAAATTGTGACAAAATTTTACTCTTATGAATTTCTTTTATCTGTCATATTTCTTGCGTAATGACTTGTAAACATAAATATTTGCATGTTACGGTTTTATGTACACCACTATGACCAACTGACATACCAAACTGAAAAAAAATTACAGTGAGTAACGATGTTGTAGGTTACAACATCTCCAATAAAATAAAAAATTAAGATATTTTGTGATTGTAAAATTTCTTTCATTTTTTTAAGTTCCAGTTTCAAATTTCGGCAATTATTTTCAAAACAAAAATATTTTATTTTTGGTTTATGTTTAAGAGGCCATGGTTATTCAATGTAAAATTATCAAGTTTGTTGTGTCAATCGGTTTTAATGACGTACAGAAAATCGTAAAAAGGAAGAATTTTGACGTTTATGTCAGCACGTTAAAAAACAATGAGAGATAAAAAAAATTTCGTAAGAGCAAAATTTAGTTACATTTTAAGTCTAAAATAAGAACAACATATCTGGTGCAAATATAAAAATTTAAATATGACCTTGAAAGTTGAAGTAGACAGTGCCCTTTAAGGGCCTCGCCTACTGCGCGCTTAAGGGTGTTCACGTGGTAAGAACGCATGATTTTATATGTGCACGACGTAATGTTAGTTTTACAGACGTTACTTGACTACATTTCCCACTTGTGAAACTTTTTTATCTCTCATAGTCTTCCTATAGCGGCAGGTCAAAGTCAAAATTTGTTACGGGAACACGCTAATAACAAAAACCAACGAACTTACGCGAAATAAATCATTTGTACTGACATTAGATAGTGTAGGTCATAAGGTAAAAGACTTAAAATCACACACTGTAATTCCTTTGTATTTTTCAATTAAATATTAAAAAAATAACGGTAATTTCTTTAAATACGGCTATTTAAAAAAATCCGAAGGACTTAGTTGTGTGGTTTTAAATATCTAAGCATATGGCCCATACAATCTCGTTTCAGTGTAAATTATTTCTTTTTTGTAACTTAGTTGGTTTTTGTTGTTAGCATGTTCCCGTAACTCGCAAATTTTGACTTTGACATGTCACTATAGGAAGACTACGAGAGCTAAATAAGTTTCACAAGTTGAAATGTAGTCACAAATATAAAACTATACACTTTTGCCAAATGAACACACATTAAAGTACGTTGCAGCGTGTTCCTAAACACATGTTTTAACCAAACTATTCCACATACGTCCATTGTGTCAATGTACGGAAAGAAAACACTCTTCAAACGACGACGGAAGGGTGGTTTCAAAGCATCACGTTATTTAGAAAAACAATTTCGGAGCTCCTCAAAATTGTTATAAACAGCTTTTTCAACCTGTTGTTTCTGAGAAACTACTCACGAGATTCGTGTGAAATTACTCTAGAATCATTCAACGGACTTAGCTTAAAACTTTTCACCAGTAAAAGATGGGGTAACTACTGAAAGTGTCAGTCAGGCGAGTGATCTACGATACCACTGCACGTCGTGTCAGTGTCTTGCTGTAGAGGCGATACCGCACCTGATGAGCCGGTCAACATCGCCCTTGGTGCCGTGCATCTCTCATACAAATACACGGCCAGTAGCCGAGCGCCAGGCGCGGTCTACAGCAATTTTCATCATTTTTTATTTTTTATTGGTACCAGATATTTTTTTTCTTATTTTAGGCACAAAATGTAACTAAATTTGGCTCTTATGAAATTTTTTTATCTTTCATAGTTTTCGCGTAATGGCTTGTTTAAGTCATATTTTGCATGTTTCCGTTTTAACGACTACACTAAAACCAACTGATATACCAAACTGAAAAAAATCGCAGTGGATAAAGACATTTCAGGCTACAATGACATGCTCATAAAATTAAAGAATAAAAATTATTTGAATTTTAAAAAATGCTTAAACTGAAAATAAAAATTTAAAAAATGCAATAATTTTTTTAAAAATACACATTATTTTTATTCTTTAATTTTAGGAGCATGTCATTGTAGCCTGCAATGTCTTCATCCACTGTGATTTGTTTCAGTTTGGTATATCAATTGAATTTAGTGTGGTCGTTAAAACGGAAACAAGCAAAATATGACTTTAACAAGCCATTAAGCGAAAATTATGAGAGATACAAAAATTTCATAAGAGCCAAGTTTAGTCACATGTTGTGTCTAAAATAAGAAAAAAATATGTAGTACGAATAAAAAATTAAATAATAATGATGAAAATTGCGGTAGACCGCGCCCTTAAGACATTGAAACAAATTGGTACACATAATTCTTTTCTCACCGATAACAGTGGCTGCATGCTGTAGATGGCGAAAGCTATATATATATTGAGAATTACGTGTGGGTGTCATGTTCTACGAGGTCACATCAGGAGGAAATTCGTGAGCTAATACGATGATATAGGTCATTCGGTGTAACCTGAGCACTACAGATTTAACCTTCGCAAAAAATCACTACTTGTCACTGTATGCAATTCGACATTCATGACAATTATCTTACTTATTTTTTGGTTGGCAGCGAATTGCTGAAGGTAGTGCCGTACATTTTGCTATTTAAGTGTAACAGTACTGAAATAAAATCAACTGAATTTGTCTTATAATTGTTTTATACAATTAATAAACTATTTTCTTATCAAAGTGTATAGGCACCTACCGACTGCACAGTGAGTTTACACGCGCAAACATTAAGTGAAGTGTCCAATGAGGTTAGACGTTTATCGTCGTTAGCTGCCAAGCGCGGAAAGATACGAATTGGCTGAAAATAGAAATTGAGCAGGGCTTTTTCTGGTGCTCACTTTATCCCGAACCTCCTGTACACCATCACGCTACAACATGAATCGCTGTACAGTCACAGTTAAAACATTGAAGAAGGCGAAAAATGGCGTTCAAAATACAGGGCGGTAGAAATGCGTTACAGAACTCACCAAAAGTCAGAGATAATTTAATTATCACATTCTTACGAGAAAAAAAACTTGGAGAGGCCCAAAAACCCGGTAATTACGTCACCTGTTACATTATAATAAAGAACATCGACGAAGCATATCACAACTGTACTAATCTCGATAGAGTCGACTAGAGTCACGAAACTTACCACATTTGGATACTTGGCATTAATAACTAACGTAATATATCTACATATTAACAGAATACCATTTATACATTTTTCAGGTTACATACACATTATTATAAATGGAAGCAACAATTATCACACGTGTTTTTTACGATGACGATGTAACGGTATTGTAAATCACAGAAATATTACCAAAATGCAGTAAGCTGACACTTCATGGCGAAGAAACAAACACAAATCTTTAAACTCAGCCGAGAGAACGATATTTAATAATAAATTAATACCACAAAATTTAGAAGGTGAGAAGTTCAGCAGAGGTTACGATTAACAGACATTTAACATTTAAGAGTTCCAAAAACGGTTAGAATAACCAAAAATATAAACGAGACTTTGTGAAATATAAGAATAATAAGAATACTTTTATCTACCTACTAGCAATGTAAAATTTAATGCCAAACAAAACAGGTTTTGGACATTTGTACAGCTGACGCTAAATATTTGGGTCATGTTATTCGCAGAACGTGTATTGTAATGCATGTGATCGTATTTGACGATAACTACAGCAGATATAGTTAGGACAGTTTACTTTAATCGAAAAAAAAAATAGCTGAAGAGAGTCTATGTCAAAATCTAATTCCGAAACATCACGTCCACCGTATATCAAGTCCGAAAATCTTTGAGAAAAAATTTAGCCGAAATTACCTAAATTAAATAATGTTTAAAAATGTTGCATTTTGACTTCTTATAACAGCATTGAAAATTTTTTTTTTTTGCCAGAACGGTAGTTTTTGTCGTCTATACTTAGGAATCTAAAGTTCGTATCTTGAAAGGAATGCAGTCAAACGAGACGGCACACTTCAAAATTCACGGCTTACATTCAGTATGAGAAACGATTTCTGAGTTCTATTCCCAATCCTTATTCCGTTCCTGTGTTTCAGGTGCATGTATGCAACCTGCATTAATATAATATAAATCAAGGCTAATTTTACTATCACTATAGCAGTAAGAGTATTACACATATCAACATGATATTCATGTTTTATCAAAGACACAGTCATTCTTATTTTCGCTGAGTTCTTCAAAATTTAGTATAACAAACGATTACATTAAAAACCAAATACAAAAGAAGAGTTTTGAAAAATGTATAGTCTCCCATTCTTTATACTTGACTTCGACGAACGCAGAGAAAATAAGAACGAATGTCTCTTTCATAAAACGCGAAGATAATCTTGATATGTGTAATACTTGCGTTGCTGTAGCGAAGGTAATATTAGCCTTGATTTACATGGGGTTAATGCGGATTGCATACCCGCGCCTGAAACACTGGAACGGCCTCTTAAGTGTGTACATATATGTTGTAAGTAAATTAATAGTCAAAACGCCGGGAGGGGAAACCTCGTCAGAGACATTATAAGACCATTGAATATTATGGAAAGTATATTTGTGAAAATATCATAAACAGTTAACAATTAAATTAAAAATCTGTGGCCGATATTTATTATTACTGAGATATTTTACCTGTAAGCAATTCAGCCCTTTAACCTTCTCCTTTCATGAACATAATAGGGGTTGGCACCCTCGTATTATATAACATTACTAATTTGCCGTAAGGTATTTTGAACATTTCATGTTGTGTATTCGTGCAGTACGGAACAAAAAAGGTCGTGCTGTTGCAAGCTCCTAGGATGCACCGTTTACCATAAAAATGCATAGAACTGTTTCTGTGAAAATAAAGCAAAGCCTGATATGTAGGCAGAACGTGGCACTTCCTCTAAGGAATTTTCTCCTACGTGCGCCGTGAACTCCGAGAAATGTAACCAGTGGTAAAATTGTTTAAAAGCATGTCGCAGAATCCAACAACTTAAGGTAAAAAAAACTTAGATTTTACTGTGTGAATTTGGCAACAAATATTCGTTTCGCAGCATTTTTACGAAATTATAATTTTTTACAGTAAAATCCATGCTTATTTAAACATCATAACATCCTCTGTACATCATGAAGAACCACAATACGTTTAGAAATTGTTTATTTATTCAATTCGTTAAACTATAGAAACGAAGGGCTGTTGATAAATAATTCTGTGACACATGTTTCTGGAAGTCGTAGACCAGCCCTGAGGGTGATTTTGTAGCATTAAATTTCCCCTCCCCGGTCGTGAATCGAACTCAGGACTGTTGGCACAACGTTCAGCTGCTATAGCCACTGAGCCAAGCGGTTGGACCAATAAACTAAATGCCATGAATAATTTGACTTGTCATATCTTTATACTTTTTGTGTACCTTCGAAAGATAAACTGTAGGCCCTATGTAATAAATACAGCCGCGATTTTATGGCGAAAAATGTTTGCAACATTTGGTTTCGATGCGTCATGTGCACACCTGCAGCTCTGCTACATCGTCTGTGGTTGGATAATTTTATCCTCACTTGCCTTGACAAATGGACGACTTGAAGTACACGCCCCCTGACGTCACCGTAGGGGAAAAGTACTGTGGGAAACAAAGCTTGTCTACAAACATGCTGATTTGTTAGTTGGTAATTGCCGATTGCAAAAATGTTGCGCATTCATTGATTTGTACGCAAGGGTAAAAAATAGTAGTTTCTACTTCATCATTAAGATACGCAAATTCATAAGATTAAAGTTTACCTGAAAAAAAAACGGCCAACTCCAAACAAATAATCAATTTTCTTGACGTACATCTCATCCGGGACATATGACGTCAAACAGCTAAATGAAGGTTATGTTCGGCTACGGTATCCATGGAGATAGGAATTGTTTCCGACACCTGACTGAAGCTCCGCCTCTTTTCAAGTCGTCCATTATAGACGTACAGACTCACAATTCTGATTGGTGCAGTCAAATGAGAAACGTGTCTGAACAAAGACACGCTGCCAATAACCTTGAAACAGAACTGCCGATGTGCACGTGAGTCACTGAAACAAAGTGGGGCAAAAATATGTTCGCGATAAAATCGTGGCCCTACTAATAGACTGTAACTACATTACGTTTTATATCTCTTCTTTAGCCCCATATGCTATTCGAACTGTTTCCAACGCGGTCACCGAGATTTTATTCTTTCTGACACTGCTATTCGAGGAAAGATTTCTTCTTCAACTTGTTTGAATGCCTGGCGTGTTCTTCCGCAGTTTTTCTTCATTGTTGTATGCAGCGTCTTTGTAGAAAGACGTACCTCATTTGATTGGACCAATCAGAACAAGGTAACTGCGATACCACATGTATGTAAGTCTGTGATTTACAGTAAAACGTAAGGACATGTAAAATTATGGGAAGGGACCCCTGTTTTTCGCGAAAACAATTTTGCCCCACTTTGTTTCAATACCTTACGTGCACATCTGAAAATCTGCTTCATATTTATTGGAAGCGTGTCTGTGTGAAGAGCCGTATCTCATTTGACTGAGCCAATTACAAAAACGTTCCTGCAACACCACACGTCTGTAATTTGCTGGTAGAATCCCAAGGCTCGTGAGAGTTAAAATACCCAATCACTGACCACGAAGCAGAACTACAGATATGCACGTAAGGCCCCAAAACAAAGTGGGGCAAAATCCTTTTCGCGAAAAACAGGGGACTCTAGTTATGGGTTCTCTGCACCGACAAGTTCCTAATTTTATGAATTCACCAAACAATGTCAAACTCTTACACATTTAATCAATAGCAATTTCCCATAAATTAAATGTTTGTTTGTTCCATAGATTTTGTTTAAAGTCATGTAAAAATAGCAATTTGACTATTTTCGACTGTTATCCAAAGTAAAAACTATTCAATTGACATGAATTAAACCATTTAGATTAAATGTATATGTATTAAGCTACAGAATGACAAATTTTTTAATTGCACACAGATGAAACATTGTTCTTATATGAACAAATTTGTTTGCCTTTATTTGAGTACCACTTTTTTATAAATAATTTTACTTGAAATAACAAGGTTGACATTTTGTAGCTAAACACATTCGTTTCGTTTGAATTTGTTTAACCTTAGATAAGTAGCGAAAATAGTCAAATCGGTACTTTGTACGAAAAACAATGGAACCGAAGAAATTAGATAATTTGGAGGAATTTACGATTTACGTAATGTGTAAGAGTTGAGTTGGACACTGTTTAGTACAATTATAAAACTACGAACTACTCAGTAGAGAGCGCTATTATAATCAGCCAATCACTGGCCATGAAGCTAAGCTACAGATGTTCACAATAGTAACTGAAACGAACTGGTGCAGAAAAAATCGTTTGATGTACTACTTACCTTAAAGCTGATATGTGTGTATATATATATGCAATTTTTGAGTAATTTCCCTTTTGAACTAGGTCATCGATATATATATATATATATATATATATATATATATATATATATATATATATATATATATATAAATAAATAATTGCATTTTTAAATTTTGTTCAGCAACACATAGACTTTGAACACCAAAGTTTTTTATATTCGCCATTGTCTGCGAATGTTGCCGTATCGCAGAAAAACCCACAATGAAACAAAAAAAAAAAACGAATGAACAAAATCCAACAAGCTGTACTCAACAGACATAAAACATACATATAATTCCTGAAAGGAATTAAGTCATATCCCAGAAGACGACACAACGACAAGTACTGATGTAAACAAAACAAAATTAATCGCTAAGTGGAATATAGTCTACTGGAGAAGGACGACACGGAACAATAACAAAAAGATACCACGAAAAAAAATTAATTAAAACCAACAAAAATAGGGTGCGCGAAAAAGGCACCAAATGAATGAACGACAACGACAACACAAATAACGAGATACACGAATGGATGTGAAAACAGACAAGACACAATTCAGACAAAAAACCGACGGATAATAGTTGTTTTTTTATTGTGGGTTTTTTCTGCAATACGGAACATTCGCCCTATTGCCAGACAATATCATAACAGCCCGCAATGGCTTACGGGCAAAAAAAAGTTGATGTTCATAATACGAACCCACTGAAAGAATCGTTCAATGATCACTTACAGATTTTGAGTTTGACTCGCCGACACATAGAAAACCAACACATAAATTCACTTGTTTTAATAACATGGCACTTTATTCTGATTGCCAGTAAAGAGGTAGAAATTGTATTTATTTTATTTTAAAATGTGATAATTTCTGCAAAGACAAAACTATAAACATTTTAAACACCTTAAATATTTGCCTGTATATTTTTGCTTCAGATTAACAGCATCCAAATTTGTAAGTTAAGAGGTATTTTTTTCCCCGAAACTAAAATCTTTCTGTACGCATTTTGCTCAATACTGAGGACTTGGAGTTATTTTCTTATTGAACTGGGCCATCGATATGTGTGTATGTATAGCCTGAGTGGGCATATACATCCCAATTTTTAAGTAGGAGAATTCAGATGAGACACGAAATACGTGCAACCTATGTCAGCCTACGTTTTATGTATTAAAATGCCGCTCAAAGTTCACAGGTACGAGTTGTCGTTAACGGAAACATTAAACATAATAATGATGTCTTGCGCGTAAAGGCGAACTATCTATCTCATGAACATGTCAGGACCACCCATATCGCTCCGGCGCCGCAAGACCACGAACTTGTAAAGTTGCTCCAGCGAGACGACGGGCTTGAAAAAGAATCAATCATTTGTATAGCTGTTTGACCTCTGAATGAAACTCGACATAAAAAAAAAGAAAATGATTTATTTCATATTTTACCGGAATCGGCAGCAACGGCCCAGTTGTAATCAAATACGCGAGACCGAAACGCTCGCGTAACAAAGTTAATTTCTGTTATTTGATCACATTCCAATGAGTGAATTCTTTTTTTATCAGTTCTGCTGGGCTGGATATTAAAACTGGAGCTCCGATAACTGGCAGTAGGCCTATTGTGATTCTCATTAGTTTTCATTCCGCTCTTCCAGTGTATATTTGGGGCGATATAAAAACAACGTCCACGCATACTATTTTTGAAACTACCGTCCTTTGCCACTAGAAGTTTCATACTATTTCCTATAATCCCCCAAAATGAAATTTACTTTAATGTTTCCTCGATCAATTGAAACCAAAGGGATGTGATGGTCGCTTGAAGTATGTTACGATATTCAAGTAAGAGTTTTTTTTGGCAAAATTTCTAAATGTTATCCAGAATATGTTTATCTACACAACGATTGAACTATACTTTTGAAAAATGCAACTTGTTACAAATACTACTGAACTCCAATACAAATAAAACAAATTCAGACGTTTGTAGACCTACTTCTAACGAAATTATTTAATCTGAAACGAACTATATTCAAACAAAATATTGTAATTACATTAGCTGAAGAGTTAGTGGACATGTGAGACGTGCTGTGGCGTGGTACAGAAAGTATTTTTTCTTGTGTAACTATTTAAAAATTTCCAATGTGTTTATCTACGAAAAGAATGCACACTTTAAAATGTGTCCCAATGGTTTTATAAATGCCGTCCGCTAATTAAAAACATGATTTCCAAGCTCCTCAAAAGTGCTTAAAAATTAGCTTCTCACGTTGCTATAGCTGATAAATTATCTATCGATCGTAATCGGAAAACTGAACCATAGAGACCTCCCTGAAAAAAATACTTATTAGTCACTGCAAAACATTTAGTTAAAATGGACCTTACCAAATTTTTTTGTAGTGGTTACAAAATTTTTTTTGTAGTCACTGCAAAACTTTATTGGGAACAGCAAAATATTTTGTGTTCACTACAAAAAAAAAATTTGGTGAGGTCCATTTTGACAAAATATTTTGCAGTTACTAATAAGTGTTTTTTTCAGTGCTGAAATGGACTTTACCTATCACTTTCCACAATAAACTAACAGGGTCATCGCTTAAGTCCCGTTGAAAAACTGTTTCTACTAAAACACTGCTCTCTAGTTTAGTCCTCCGCGCCTAGAGGCGATGAGGTGTTTGATGGACGTGTTATATTCGACTTAAAGCAGTCCCCGTTTCCGTGCATTCAACGTTAAGAATAAGCTATCACTCTCCAACTCTTAAAAGTTACATTCCACAAATACAATTACGTACGTAACAGTTAAAATGTAAAAGTAAAGGCAGTGTGAAGAAAGCTAGTTTAGTGTCGTGCTGAGCGGCGATGAGACACTTGCTGCATGTGACTGTGTCGCCTTTATCGTTTCCACGCTTCCTGTCCTCAGACGCAGAAACGAGCTCAAGGAAAGCGGTCGCCTTAAGGATGTTCGAGTGGTATAAAATTATGATTTTGTATTTTCACGAAATAGTGTCATTTTTGTGTAATGGCACTTATTAGTAAAGTTTTCTCTTACGAAATAAATTTAGCTCGCATAGTTAATTCATAATGGTGCGTCAAAGTTAAAATTTTCATATTACGCTACCATGCAAATAATTAAAACTAATTGACGTGAATTAACATGCAGTGGGTTATGTAACGTAACAATTGTAAACACGAAACGTAATATTTAAATTTAAAAATAAAAAAAAACAGCTAAATTACAAGAAAAAAGTTTTAAAATTCAGGAATGGTTTCAAAAACAAAAGTTGTAAACTTTTGAGATTTTCTAACATTAGTTTAAGTAGCCCGTGATATATTGTTTCACTGTGAATTATTGTTTAACCTTAAATGTGACGGGGGACATCTAAGTAACTCAATAGAACAAAACAAGACCGAATCCAGAAAATGACGTATAGATCAAAGAATTGAACATAAGAGTGATTTTATTTTTGGGATTATCTTTTGGAATTGCCACATATTTCACATAATAAATTGTGTTGTAAGTTTTCTTATAGTTAATTATTATGTTTGTAGTGTGCTAACTAAAACTACCTAATATATTTACCTAGCGGGCACCGGAAGCCTTTAAAGGTTACCGATAGTGTGAAACTATTACGTGTAATTTTTAAAGACTCATTTTACGTAGTGACTTATTTAATTTTTAATTTAAATTGTATTAATTTGTTTAGTCGCTAAAATGTTGGAATCTAGTTAAAACCTGCTTTGTATTTCAAATCATTAGCTATAGAAAACCAATAAGTAGGGACCTGAAAAATTAGCCTTTAGTTTTAGTCCCAGGCTAGAATTCCATCAACTGTAAGTTGAAGCCACTTTTACAATTGGCTCGTGATATATTTGACACTTCCTGTAAGTCGCTTAGCCAATAGTACAGAATCAACTAAATGCAGGCCCATATCACTGCGTCATCGAGCAGCCAGTGAGCAGATAATGTCTGCTTGAATACACAGATGGTCTTGGAGGCTAGCCTATACGTCAGCGAACCCGCGAATTTTTTCTGTCTCTAACCAGTAAGTAGATATGTTGGCTTATCGCATGAAAACTTGACAGTTTGCTGGCTTTCTACGAACGTTCGGCTTATGAACAGATGACTGGCTTTCGCTTGTGCTTAGAGCTACTGTCCTATTTGACTAAGCCAATAAGGATCCAGCTGTTGTAACATTGTAACATTTGATGCATATTATTGGTCTACAGACAACTGTACGTCGTGTCAGGCGTATAACACCCAATCACACATGGAGCAAGAAACTACAGTTCTTTCAAGAGTATGTTCGCACAAAAATGTTTTGTCATATACTCTGATCTCTACCAATAAGTATAAAAATAAAATTATAATAAATTTATGGTTTCATGTGTAGGCCTTAAGGTCATGGGCCCGAATTTCTTCGCATTTAATGTCAACTATTTTTAAAACATAAATTGGAGCCGATATCTTAAAATCGCTTCGTAACTATGTTACGACGTATTTCAACTGCATACTCTAATTTGGTCGAGTCAGAAGACTGCAAAATAGATGCTAATCAGTCAATTAACGAAATTTCCTTTTAATTGATAAAGTTTGTCTCGAAAAATTACATTACATAGTAAAACCAATTTGCAAAAAAGTTACGAAGCAATTTTACGATATTGACTCTCGTATGGATTTTAAAAAATAATTCTCTCGAAAGCCGAGAAACTCGGGCCCAAGCCCTTAAGAGGGCGTGGTATACATAATTCAACGCTAACAGCATTATCTATAACTGTAGGTTTCTTGAAGTCAATTTGCGAAAATTAAACACTAGCAATCCTAGACAATAGTTTTAGCTAACGTTTTAAACAAACTTGTTTCCAGTGTAACGAACTTCTGAGGCATAGAATCTCTGACGCCGGAACCTCGTGCATTTAACTGCGGCGCAAGATATCACTCGTAACGAATGAGTGATTCTGGATAAATATTTACTTATAAAGTTGGCAAATAGCACTATTTAGGATTTTCATTAAATGTTTTATCCATATTGGCATAGCACAGAAATCAATTTATGTTTTCAGTGTTTATTTATTTACTACGCACTCATAAGCTGGTATAATTTTTTTTTTTTTTTAGAGTTGAACTAAAGAATACAAGTTGGTCGGGGTGACACATGAAAAAGTTAACCCCCGTAAAAAAGATTTTCTCTTTTGCATGTTTCAGGTTTTCCATGTATTAGAGAGCTCGATTTTCACTTATTCGATTTCATGCGTAATGATTCAGGTTTCCTGTGTAATTCATTACGGGGAAACAGAGCGTTGATCAGATTAGCGCAATTCAAATTAATCTTTGACATATGACCGCATGCTAATGAGAATAATTCGTTTTCGTACTACGCAAAACAGATGGACTCTGGAAAACATAAAAGGCATCGAGGCCGACACAGCCAAATCACGGTACTGCCAAACGTGTTTACTATAGCATAACTGTTGGTTACATTTGCAAAAAAAATATTCAAATCAACTGTCTTCAAAGGTTTACTTACGCTTTTGTGTTTATATGAGGTCATTAGGCTGAGGCAGGTCAACAACTGTAAATAACCAAATTTTAAATCGTTCAATGAATAAGTGTTATTTATTCTTGTTTAACGCTTTTGAAATACATACATATATATATATATATATATATATATATATATATATATATATATATATATATATATCCTTGACATATAGCATTGTACACACGGCCTAAAAAATATTACAATCTCACGAAACACGATAGTTTTTGTGTATCTTCACTAGCAAATGCGAAGCGACTAGGACTAGATGAGGGTGAAAAAAATGCAAGTCAGTAACAATACGGCAAAGTTTTAGATTTGTTTGTGTCAACAGTTTACCCAATAAAACTAAAGACAACTTAAGACAACAGCAATGTCCTCCAGACAATAATGTCCTTGAATTTGACGTCCTGGAGTGGAAATTTTTAATCATATGACAGCTGCTTCTGTTACCGTTACTACAACACGTCAGCAAATACAAAAACAACAGGTAACTGAACACACCGACCCTCCCCCTCACACGACAAACAGTACCAAAAGTTTTATCTTCGACTTCAGTTTCTCCGTCCTTTATATTTTTTCTTGCCAAGCCGTAGACTTTTAAGATTGCGTGGTAATTAAATAAACGCTGAAAACATAAATTGATTTCTATGCTTTTTTTGGAAGCCAATATGGATAAAATACTCAATGACAATCCTAGATAATGGTATTTGCCAACTTTGTAAGTAATATTTATCCAAAATTACTTATTCGTTACGCGTGATATCTTGCGCCGTAGTTAAATGCACGAGATTCCGGCGTCAGAGATTTTGCCTCAGAAGTTCGTAAAACTGGAAACAATTTTGTTTAAAACATTGGCTAAAACTATAGTCTAGGATTGCTATTGTTTAATTTTCGCAGATTGCCTTAAAGAAACCCACAGTTATACATTATTGCTTTTAGCGCTGAATTATGTACCACGCCCTCTTAAGGGCGCGTTTTAGCTCAGTTTTCAGCGCCCATTTTTTATTTTTATATTTGTACCAGATATTTTTTTCTTATTTTAGACAAGCATAGTGATTAAACCTTCATCTTAGGAAATGTGTGTAGCACTCATAGTTTTTTTCGTAATGAGTCGTAAACGTCAAAATTTGCACTTTACGGTTTTATGTATGCCACTAAAAACAAACGACATACCAAACAGAAAAAAATCCTAGTGTATAACAATGGTATATGCTGTGATTTGACACATATAAAAACTATATATATATATATATATATATATATATATATATATATATATATATATATATATATATATATATTTATTTATTTAAAAAAATATGCATTTTTTAAATTTTCTTTTTAAAATTCGGCATTTTATTAAGTACAAAAATATTTTATTTTTTGTTTTGATATATGTTTAATCATAACCTACAACATTGTTATACAATGTGATTTTTTTTCGGTTTGATATGTCATTTGGTTTTAGTGGCGGACAACCGTAAAGTGCAAATTTTGACGTTTACGGCTCACTACTCAAAAACTTTGAGAGGTACACAATTTTTTTAAAAGGAAGATGTAACCACAATTTATGCCTAAAATAAAAAAAATCTGGTACAAATATAAAAATTAAAAAAAGACGTTGAAAACTTAGGTGAACGGCGCCCTTAAAGATATATTTTAGAGCCGTATATAGGGGCTCTTTAATGGGGAAATATAGTAATATTATATTTGTATGAAGTGGTACTAGTTTTGTGGACGTCACTCGGGACTGCATTTACCTATTACAAAACAAAATTGCTCAGTCATTTTTCTCATAATGCATGGCCGTCTTTAGTATAAGGCCGGAGTCTTGACTGTGGCAACACTGCAGCGGGGGCCTGCTGCTTGTCACTTCTTGGCCACCCTAGTCTCTGCAACGTGTCTAGATGCAGCTTTAGTGGCGTGTACACGTCTACACTGACTAAGGCAGCCAATGAGGGATCAGCAGTAGGCCTCCGATGCAGCGTTGCCACATTCAAGACTCCGGCCTTCTGCTAAAGACAGCCACACGTAATGGCATTACGAAATCAAAATTTGCATTTGTTTACTTCCTGTCCACTAACCAATTAACATAATGCAATTATTCCCACAGACAACGCATATAAAAGTCCATTACAAAAAAATTTTTGTGTTAAAAATAATTGAGGAAATCTTGAATTTTTCGCTAATTTAAATTTTTTTATAATACAAAAACATATTGTAATGGGTTTTTAACTAAGCCAAGAAGTTGACCGTGATATATAGTTTAAATGTGAATTATTTCCTTTTATTATTTTATTTGGTTATCGCAGGGGTTAGGAGAATAAACAACATACAAATTTTTACTTTGAAATGAATCTATGAAAAAACTGGCTTTTTTTTTTTAAGAGTAAGCATACTCCGCGGCAAGTCACGACAATATCGGCCAGACGTCGAACGAGCCTATAGTCACTTGGAGTCTAGTCAGCTGTCAGAAAATAACGCGAATTTTGCATGTCTGTGCTGTTGAGGTAGCGCGGGAGTCAGAGAGCATTTTCATGTAGGTTTGCTTGAATTATTTCGTGAAATTCCCGGGTGTCTTATGATGTACATGTTATTAAAAATAACAGTATAACATCGGGGTTAAGGCATTGTTACGGAGTTTTGCACTGATTTCGAAAACATTTATTTATTGCTACCTAATACTAATATCAATATTTCGCTGCACAATTTTGACACATAGGTTATAATTTGTAGCTGAATTTTTTTTTTTTTTTTTTTAGAATTATACTGAACGGTTTTTTAGATTTCATTACCCAAAGTACCACGTTTTTCGTCGTGAAAATAAGCAAAAATGAAGGAAATTATTTTTTTGCTGGCGAATGGTACATTATTTAAAAAAAAACGCGTCCACAGTATTGTGCATCGTGTGATTGCACATTGACTCAAATTTTTTGAAAACTTTTGGTTAAAAAATATTTGAGTTATTGGCACCAGTCTGAAAAAAACTCGGGAACAAGCCCGTAACTTCCATAATTTGCTACACACATTACAGTTAATATTACAGCGACACTTACATTTTTAAATTATGTCTAGTAAAAAAAAAAATTCTTCAAGATCCGGTTTTGATTGTGGCTGGCTTTGATTAAGGCTATTGAGTAGCTATGTCGAGAAATTTCCTACAAAATATTTCCCACACAGTCTCCCACGACCAACCTTCACTAACAGTGTGTCAGTCTAATTTATATTCACCCCATGATCTTAAGCGCGGTTTTGTGGAGACGGTAAAAAATGAGTCTGCGAGGCTTAAAGGAGAGAGGTCATAAAACGCAATTAGAATGTACTTACCCTCTTGGTCGGAGTCTGGTAGAAGATTGATTTCCAGGAGAGAAGGTGTTTTTGTCTTCTTTTTCCTGTTCTTCTTGTCTTCCCAGGGCCAAGAGATTGTGAATCGATGGATGAGAAGCGGCGCCGCTGTCATAGAGACGTTGGGAGGAAGACATTTTTACAGCGCAAGCTGACGACGTGGTAGTTTTAAACAACTCTCTGAGAACATGTTCTTTACCACAGCGTAAAGTTTGTAGCAGCAAAGAAATTATTTTGGTTGATATATGAACAGCCACAAGCTAAATTTCAGACACCTGTAAGCTCATGCCACTTTCGCAATTGGTCCTTGACTTACTCGACACTTCCTGGAAAGTGCTCAGCTAATAATAAAGAAGCATATAAATGACGATCCAATCATGTGGTGTGAATATATCTTTGAGCAGCCAATGAGCTGCTTCTGTCTGCTTTAGTACACATATGTTATTGGAAGCTAGCCTGAATGTCAGCGAACCCGAGAATTATTCCTGCCTCTATGAACAGCTCTAAAGTTGCTATCTTGTAAAGAAAATATATTATTAAAAATATTGTCTGCCAGTGTATTCTTCAAGTTACTGTAGCATCCTGCGGCTTGTAGTATATGTACGGTTTAGCTGTTTACATGTCGTCGCGCAACATAATTATCATTGGCCCTGTCAAATATGTACCATCCCGTAACGGCAGAAACGCAACGTTAAAGACTTACAAACTCTCAACTTTTCCGGTGATAAATACCCATCTATACTTAAAGACAGGAAATTTCGCGAAAAGATTTTGCAGCACTTTGTTTCAGTGTCTTACGTGTGCACCTGCATCTCTGCTTTGGGGTCAGTGATTGGATGCCGTAACCTACAACGTCTGGAGGTTAAACCCGCAAATCACAGACGTGATGTGTGGCAATTATCCATGTACTGATTGACACAGTCAAAATGGATAACGACTCTGCACAAAAACACTCTGCCTATAGCTAGAGGTACGTAAATTTCGCAGATACATTCCAGGTCAGGTTGAAAGCCAACTATGTATACTTCATTGTCATGCCTGTGACTTGCTGGCGGCTGTTACGAAACGCGTTTGACTACTGCAAGCCAGTAGTAAAAAAGGAAATAATGCTAAGTGCTATCGCTTGCTGCCTGCTTGTACGGTTATAAGCCAATAGATAATCGATTGTGGCCAGTGAGTGTATAGGACTGACAAGTCTAGGCTGCTGCCAGATGAATCCGCGAAATTGACATACCTCTACCTATAGCCATGAAGTTGAGCTGCAGGTGCGCACGTAAGTCACTGAAACAAAGTGGGGTAAAAATCTTTTCGCCAAAAATTCCTGTCCCTATGTATACTAATAACTAGAGACCAGGAAATTTCGTGGGTTCAACGGCTAGACTGCACAGTCCTGTATACACCATGTCTTCAGTTTCTTGTATATTGTCTGCTGCTACAGTGAGTGGACAGTTGTACATGTGACGAGGTAGCGAGGGAGTCTGTGAATATATTGATGCAGGCCTGCTATTGGTTCATAGACATCAAACAGTAATTCCACCGACACTCATCCAATCACGAAAGTAATTAATGTGTACAGCAGTTAAAAATCTAACGTCTTCTCACATAAATCCGCGATAATTCCGGGTCCTAGTAACATTTTCCTAAAAATAAATTTTAAATAAACATTTTACAGGTGTAAGTAATGCAAATAAATAAATTGTCAAAGTTTATCATCTGATTATTTTCTCGAGAAATTACACGTAAAGATTTTTGTTTAAAAAGAGAAAACTTAAAAAAACAATTAAATGTATTATTCACACATTTTATTTTCTCACGTTCTTTTCTGCTTGTCTGTTCGGTAAAAATGAGTTACAGGCTTGAAAATTATACATAACTCAGAAATAGACACAGCAATGCAGTTTTCTTGTCTGTCTGAGCGATACAAATATTGCAAACTGTTGTAAACTAACTTCTTGATGAGAAATATGTTTCAAATTTTAAACATTGCAATGCAATATACAAAAAAACTCTGTAAAATATTACTTAAATAAAAAGTAACAAAATCTTAATATTCTAATTTTCACGTGACTAAAAAGCATTAGTTAGAATATATTGGTATGTGGACGTACGCCATTGCTCATGTTTTGCTGATCAAACCTGTGTTGAATGACAAAGTACGAAAACGACCAAGAAGAAACAAATATAAAACACACAAAAATATAAAAAAAGCAATCACAGAGGAGTTCTGTCAGTTTTTTTAACATGAGTTGTGTTTGTTATCCACTGTTTACTGTTTCTTGTCTATTTCCATCTTATTTCATATTGGGAATCTGGTTCTATATTTGTATCTGGATGTTGTGTCAATATTCGACTGAATTCTATCTCTAGAATTCTTTGCTGTCTGATATAACAATTATTTTGGAAAAAATCTGATATAATTCCTCTTGGATTACTTTTTTTCTATTTTTGTGTGTGTTTTATATTTGTTTTTTCTTGTTCGTTTTCGTATTTTGTAATTCAACACAGGTTCGATCAGCAAAACATGAGCAATGGCGTATGTCCACAAATCAATAAATTCTAATTGTAAACTCCCATTGCAACAAACACTTAAAAATCTCATAATTTATATATTATTTAAATTAAAAAATAATTTTATATGCCACGTTTTTAAAACTAACGAAATAGTATGAAATAATTTATCTTACAAAATACTTGTAAGATTTAAAGCAAAAAAAAAAAAAACCGTGGGATGCCCGCGATGTATTTGACGAATGAACGGTTTACATAAGTCCCTAAAAGTTTTATTATGATTCTAACGATATGACCTGTGTGACTTCCCTCAGCAATAGCCACTCTCTAAAGTTCGTGGTATTTTCTACTGCATGCGCCCCAAACTTTTTCGTTTTAAAATTTACAAATATTTTCATAGGAGAAAAAATGTCAGTTCCTTTTAAAGACGTGGTATATTAAATTTCTTAATTGAGTAATATTTCACATATTGATTCCTCGTTTAACATTGTGGCTACAAGCTAGGGAAAGCCCTAAAATCCAGCAGAGCTCGAGGAACGAATGCGTCATCTTCATAACCGAGTATTGAAGGACTTGTCAGGTGAGAAACACGCACGGAACTCGAGTTGACACGAGTGTCACGCTGGGAACTTCAGTGAATCATGATAAGTGTCTTGCGAAGTTCACTACGTCTTACCTACCTCAGGAAAGTAAAACCATATTTCTTGTATCGACAGTCCCTTGAGTAGGGTCTTCTATCTTATACACTTAGATGCATGAACAAGGCGTGTTTTGAACCTGCAATATGACTCCTAGGGTGGATCTTCCTTCGGGTCATGGAAAAAAAGGGGGGGGGGAGATATTGGTTTACACCCGACCCGAATCAAAAAATGGGAAGGGGATTTGTGGGTCCTCCCCGGGAAATTGTTGATTTTAAAGGAGAAAAGTAGTGCTATTTAAGAAGATTTCCAACCAAAATATTGAATAAACACCTTTAAGAAATTTTTTATATTCTACTTTCACATTCATAACATCACATGACTCATTTTTGGAGGGGGACAATCACCCTCAACACCCGTCCCCCTTTGTACATGACACTATGATCTAGCTATATTGCACGATGTCCTCGATTTACTATATAACTACGGACCGGTAACTTTCGTGAACAGATTTTTAATACTTGTTTCATTGCCTTGCATGCTCCCCTGCAGTTCTGCTTCATGGTTAAAGAATTCTGCAACAATTTGTTTCAATGCCTTATGTGCACATCTGTTTCTCTGCCTCGTGGCAAGTGTTTGGAAGTTTTTTAACTTCCGGCGTCTCCGGGTCCTACCCTCAGATCACAGACGTGTGGTGTCGCGGTAACATTGTTCTGGTTGGTGCAGTCAAATGAGCCACTCCTCTGTCCTATTATATCCTGCCAGTAACCACGAACCAGAGTTACAGGTGTCCACGTAAGGCATTGAAACAAGTTGTTTTCAAAATTATTTTCACCGAAAATCGCTGGCCCTATTCATGGTCAATGATTGCATCGTTTAAGATTGATAGTCACCAACTTGAATTTTTGTTCTTTGTGTCATAACTTTTTTTCTGGGTAAATTTATGGAACTTGAACCTAACTCCAGAATAGAATACATATGGATAGAACTTTAGACACCGCAATTATATGTTTGTGGTTACTGTTGTTACAAATCGAATTGCAGTTAGAACATCCCTGTTACTCTCTTAACTGCAGTTCGATCTGCAACAACAGTAACGGAAAATAAAGATTTATGGTGCCTGAAACTCTATCAATATTGTTGCAATATTGCCTGGCAAGCCGGACAACAAGACGTCCGAGCGGCAATCAGGTCAGCGTTGGGAAACCACGGAAGACAGCAACTCACCTCCCCCCCTCGTAGTTGCACAATATTGAGGACAAGCACGCCGATATATGGCGCTGTTACCAAGCAAACGAGGTCTGTCTGACTGTCGTCTGTCGTCGAGCGGTCGTCCACCAGCACTCATCAGGTCAACAGCAGTCCAGTTCTCCGCCGGGGACTCGGGCTCGAGCCCCGGCGGGTGCGTGCTCGTCCGTCGATGCCGTC
>PNEQ01021526.1:0-28393 GCA_003012365.1 Medauroidea extradentata | reverse complement strand
TTTATTAATAAACCAACTGTTGCTGTTTAGTTATCTGAATTACTGTATTCAGCTTTATTATAAATTATAATTCAATATTCTCAAATTGTATAACATTCTACATTACTACGTGTTCAGCTATGTTCCTTCTGTCTATTTTCTTGTGAAATAGCGTGTAATTCCAACCAATTTCGTGGTGCTAAATCGTTGTGTATTACCATAATGCATGGAAATTATGTTATAGAAAACTAGTTCCATGTTAGTACATTTCAAATGATTTAAGTTTTTGTTGTTTAATAATATTTTATAGGCCTATCAAGTGCTTCATTTTACCGCTGTTTGTTTACCCTGAGTAAACAAATAGCAACTTATTGGGACCTGAAAAATTAGCATTTTCTTTTGGGAACAAGCTATAATTGTAACTTCTATACATTCGTGTTACTTTCGCAACTGGCTCTCGACTCTTACGACAGTTCCTGGAAGTCGCTGAGCCAATAAGAAAAACGTAACTAAATGAAGGCCCATTTCACTGTGTAAGTGAACAGCCAATGTACAGCTGCTGTCTTCTTGAGTACACAGATATTCTTCGAGGCTAGCATAGAGGTCAGTGAATCCGCGAATTTTTCTGATCTCTAGAAATTACACAAGAGTTAATTAATTAAATAGTTTTCTCATTTACCCCATCATCAACTTCAGCAACAGTGAGTAGGCTACATATTTGTTTGCTTACTTCACACATAGATAATATTTTCTCATTAACTGTAATATCATCTTCTGTAACGACGTCGTCACCGCCACACTCGCTCTCATAATACAAACTATAAATAATATAATAGCATTAGAATAATTTTCAAGGCCACTTCTGTTGGTGTTTCACTTTTACCACAAAACTGTAAAGTCAGATATTTAGTTGAAACTAATTGTAAAGTTCGTAGGTTAAAACAAATTTGTGTTTTCGTGTCATCTGTCAGCAGTATGTGTATGCGTTATGTTCAAGATAATTTACATTAACTCATAACTTAAATACTTGTTCCAATTCGAAATATACAAGTGTTATAGTTGACAATACAAAAATATGTTTTCGTTTAACGTCACTGTAATATGTTAAATAATTACTTTTGAAAAATTTCCTTGGTTTGGTATATCCTCTCTGCAGGGAGATATTTAGCAGAGATTGATGCTTCGTGCTTGAAAAAAAAAAAAAAAAAAAAAAAAAAATTTCAAGGAAGTAATCTGGTAGCCTACTGAAACCTACAACTTATTACGTTTGTCGGTTGTTACATACATGTATTGGTTTTCACCGCACGCATGTGTCTGCTGTACAGCGAAGGACTTGAAAAATATTATCTGAAGAAGAGCGGCCAGAGGAGCGTAACTGATAGAACAGCCCAAGTGTTGTCGCCTCAAGTTACCACTGATAATACTGCCTCGGCCCTGTGCCACCCTTCTCTACTGGCAACACTGTGTGCCCCAGCCGTCATCCCCCGTCTGCCTCCCAGCGTGCGCGTGTAGACATCTTGGCGCTATTTACTGCTACTGTGGTTTTGGAGACGCCCGCGCTGCCTGGCGGAATTCCCACGCCAGTCGTGCTGCAGGATCAGTCTTAAGTTCTTCCCTCTTGACACCTCACCCATCTTATTCACAAGCAAGCACACACCGTTGCTCTAAAAATAGAATTCCGCCAAACCTTTCTACCATCCCTTCTTTCCAATAGGCGACTGTGTGTTACAAATTAAAGTTGATGAAAACAACAAGAAAGAAAGAAAAAAGCATGGCAGGATGCAAGTTTGCTTTCTCATGTTACAAAAGATAGATGTATGTATCGTTTTTACAAGCAGTAGCTGCTTATCACACTAACGGAGTATAGCGCACTAAAAAAAAAAAATACCGACAAGTTATCAGCCTTCCACATCACAAGGAAGCATCCCGGGGAGGGGGGGTCTAAGAGAGAGATGAGACATACCTGCACGTAAAAAAAGCCGAAGCAGACACGTTATCAGCCTTCCACATCAGCAGGAAGATTCCAGCAGTAAACAACTGAATAGATTACGGATAAAAGTGGCGTATGTGACGCAGTGGGCCCAGCTACTTATGGCTTTCTTCCCCGTGATTATGGTACTGTGATGTCCGATGAAAGGCACCAGACACGTCTTCACACTTGCCAGTCCGCGCTACTCCATTCATGTAGGCTTCATTTTAACTGATTTTAACTATTGCTTTTCGATTTCCGAAAAAGGAGATGGGGCGGGGAATTTTCCCTGACTATTCCCTGACTTTTTTAGGCCACTAAAATTCCCTGACTACTCCAGGTTTTCCCGGTTTTCCCGCCCTGTCGCCACCTTGGGTATATAAGGCGGGCGCTCGCCTAGCCAAATCGTCAGTCTAGGGCTCGGGCCTCCTCCCCGAGCAAGCCTAGGCACCATCCCTCTACCTCGAAAGGGTTGCTTCTTCAGAAGGAAGCGGAAACCTGACGTCCACTTTACCCCAGGGTTGCTTACTGAGAAGTAAGCGGAAACCCGCCCTCCTACCTGTTCACCCTACCTCGAAAGGGTTGCTTCTTGAGAAGGAAGCGGAAACCTGACGTCCACTTTACCCCAGGGTTGCTTACTGAGAAGTAAGCGGAAACCCGCCCTCCTACCTGTTCACCATTACCTATCTTCCGTGGGTTGCTTACTCTACCCATCCACTATACAGGTTGCTTACTGAGAAGGAAGCGGAAACCTGGTCCTACCCACTCTTGTGTCGAAAGCGCCGCTCGAAGGAGACGCGCCCTAGCCGCGCGGGCAGTATTAGGGAACGCACCCTACCGCAAGTCGCCACGAGGCGCATATCTGTGACCGCCGGATGCGGAAGTAGAGCCAAGTCGGTGAGAAGTTCCGGGGCTCCGTGCATAAATGACCACGCGGTCAAGTATTGTGAATCTTGTAAACCAGTAGTGTATAGAGACTTGTGTATGTGAAAAAGCCGAATGTATTAACCAGTGTGTACAGTCAGTGAATGTAAAAGTGTACCAAGGTATAACAACATACAGTTCAAAACGTATTTTATAGTTTCATTCCTAAATACTTATGTCTGATTCTGAGTGCCTAATTATTACTATCTCCCCTGAGGAACGAGCATCGATCGAAGGTCGTAAGGCAGAAGCCGCAGCTAAGCGCCGACAGGCCATTGTAAGTGAAAGTAAGATACCTGTGGGAGTAATTCCCCCACCTCAGAGAACCGCCGAACAATCCACAACACTTTCCAAACTTTGCCGTCAATACAAGGACACCGAGAACAAGCCGCCTAGACGTAAACGAGACAGTTTCAGTCGCATCCTTAGGGACCTTCACCGCCTTCAGCTACCTTTAATTAGTCCTATAAAAACTCCGGAAAACCCTACACCATTACCACACCCCCGCATCCAGCAGCTGAAGAGGGAAGTTGACTTCGAGCCGAAGCCTGTGTCGGACCGAAAACGCTGCCTCCTGAGGGAGCTCTTCTAGAAATGGTGAGTGGTCAACACGCCTACCCCTTCATAAAAAGTGAGAATTTTCCCGCTCTGCTGAAAGACTGTGTCGTGTCGACTGCCCGGGAAACCACTCTCCTTGGGACATTTAGCAGCCTCTCCTCCCCTTCAGGGAACTCTCGTGCTCACACCTCATTGCACCCTGAAGAAAACCTAAAATCAATCCCCTTTTGCCAGCAGAGTGGCGACAATGTAATCATCTTGGTCAAAGATAAAAATTATTCAAAATCATGTATTACTTTATCAACAATTTCCAATAAAATAATGTATACAAAATTGTTTCTAAGCCGAGTATCACACTGACTACCCTCAAAAATATAACAGTGCATCAATTACCTTACAGTCCATGAGCCTTTTTATCCTGACTACATGAGGCACAAAGTCTGATGCTCCGGTGTGCAGCACATCTTCAGGCACATTGTTGTTTAAGTTGGATGGTTTTGCACTGCCTACGAATGCCCAGCGGTACCTGGCCAGATAAAAATGGGCTAAATTAAGAACACCCTACAAGTGAACCACGTTTTAATTACAATTTAATTTCAATTTACAGAAACACCTTTACACATATAAAAAAAAAAAACAGTAAAATAGGTACATATACTGTGCAAATTTTTTTATAGTGAAATCTAGTTTTTCCTGTGCTCACCTTTCCAAGACATCAAAACAGTTAATTATACCTAGTTACCATAAATGTTTCTATTCTGAAATACAGGATACTATTTAAGACACAAAAAAAATCCACTTCTAAGTTACGTGCACAGTTTTATTTCCTTAGCAAGAAAGTAAGATATAACTTGTGGATAAAGATTTTATTATAGAATCACCTTCTTTTATTTCTGAGAAATTAGTTTTTGCATTATGGCTCAAATTTATTTTTAGGCTTTCATCTCAAAAACCATTGTTTTGTTAAATAAAATATTTAAAATTAATAAATAACTTCTACATCAACTTAAACATTATTAGGTGCTGAAAAATTTAGCTTGTGATTGTGGCCATTAGTTGTATACATAACCTTTAAAAATGTTTACCAAAAACTTGCTCTTTAATGCTCATAACTGATGTAGGACATGTAGTTAAGATCTGATCTGCTAAAACATGAAGTCTAACTACTGACGCACTACACGTGCACATAGAACAAAATCACATTAATGCTCGACCTGATTTTTTAAAATCCCATATTAAGGGCAGTGTCTACAGCAATTTTCGTAGTCATATTTATATGTTTATATTTGTATCAGATATTTTTTGCTTATTTTAGACATAATTTGTGATTAAATATTGTTCTTAGGAAATCTTGTATCTATCAAAGTTTTTTGTGTAATGACTCATAAACATAAAAATTTACATTTGATGGTTTTATGTACACCACTAAAACCAATAACATACCAAACTGAAAAAAATTCACAGTGAATGAGTACATATGTTATAGGCTACAACTTGACACATATTTAACCAAAAAATACAATATTTTGGTATTTAAATAAAAATGCTGAATTCTAAAATAAATATTTAAAAACTTAAAAAAAAAATTTTTAAATGCATTATTTATTTTCTTTTTGTTTTTATGTACGTCAAGTCGTAGCCAATAACATATGTACTCATTCATTGTGAATTGTTTCAGTTTGGTGTGTTAATTAGTTTTAGTTGCGTACATAAAACTGTAAAATACAAATTTTGACATTTACGAGTCATTACACAAAAAATATAAAAAATACAAAAATTTCATAAGAGCAAGATTTAGTCACAAATGTGACGAAAATTGATGTAGACAGTGCCCATAACTAGGCATCAGCACACCTCAAACACTCTGATGATAACACATTAACAAAAAATAATTTACAAACACAACATTTAGTCTCGTGAAATGTTGCCAACCCGTGCTCAGACTTCACGATGTGCACTAAAAAAGATACACTGAAATTACGTACATAAATATAGTGTCGTTTTATAATATAGTGTGAAATGTATTGTAATAGCAACATTACGGATTTGTATGTATTAATTATTTTATTGTATTTCACAGCAACACATGTGCATATTAAGTAGCTTAAGTAAATTTTATTTACTTTTTAAAATTTATTTGGATGTTTTATATGCCCTCAAATAGCACAAGAACTTGGTAGAGGTACACAGGGGAAAAGGAAGGCATCGGCTGTGTTGCATGAGAGGAATTAGGTAGAGTACGGTTGGTATGAGCAGAGAGGTCGAGAAGAATAGGACTGTAAAGAGGTTTTAATGTTTGTGTAAGTTGATGTAAAAAATGTATGAGAGTAAATAATTAAGTTTGCTTTTAATGGCGACACATGGTATCAGAATCGGGTTATATAAAACTAATCAACAGAATTCTTAGAGACTGTGGTTATGTTAAAATAGATAAATACGAGGGTACGAAATATGTTGAAAAACACACCTACTAGTTTCGTTCAGCCACCAGACAGCTTTGATTTTAGAAAACCAGATGATTGGCAAACCTGGTTAAAACGATTTCAGTGATACAGGTTGGCAAGTGGGTTAGCAGAAAGAGACAAAGAAATTCAGGTTAGTACTTTGATTTATGTAATGGGACAAGAGGCAGAGGATATTATAAACTCGTTTAACCTCTCACAGGAAGATATAAAATCTTATGAATATTGTTATAAAGAAATTAGAATCATATTTTATTCCAAGAAGGAATGTTATTTTTGAACATGCTAGATTCAATCAGCGGTCGTAAATATTGCGAGTTTAAGACTTTGCGAGATGAACTTGTATGTGACCGGTTTGTGGTTGGCTTACTAGATAAGAAAGTATCAGAAATGTTACAATTAGATGCTAACTTGACGTTATAAAGTGCAGTTACGAAGGCCAGGCAAACTAAGGCAATGAGAAAACAACAAGAACTAGTACAAAAAAGGGGCAGGAAAACCAAAACCAACACAGTAAAAAAATGACTCAGAAAACAATATACAATGATCACAATTTATTGCTACTCTTCCCGCATTGGATGCAAGAAAAGAGGAAGTGCGACAAGCTCAGTTTGCAGACTCGGCCTGCCAATTACTAATGAAACTTGTTCGGGAGAAATGGCCTCGAAAGCCTACTAAAGCACCTACACATTGTCAAGCATACTGTGCAGTTCAACGGGAACTATCTGTGATGGGAGGAATTTTAATGAAAGGGAATACCATAGTTATATGTACCAGCAGCATTGCGCCGGGAAATGCTGACACGGATCCATTTAGGATATGGAATAAAAATTGCATAGCAAGAGCCAGGAGTGCAGTGTGGTGGCCTGGAATAACGAACAGTATAAAATCAGGTATTGCCAACTGTATAACTTGCATCAAGGAACAGCCAAACCGACCAGAACCTTTGATTTCGTCACCCTTACCACAAGTGCCTTGGGAAGTTGTTGTTGGTACAGATTTGGCAGATCGGAATGGGAAACACTATCTCATTCTGGTAGACTACTACTCGAGGTACCCGGAAATATTTGAAATGCCAAATATCTCATCAGCAGCTACAATCGCTAAACGTAAAGCTGCTTCCTCACGCCAAGGGATTCCACGAGAATTAAGATCAGACAACGGGCCCCAGTATGCCTCTCAGGCTTTCAAAGACTTTGCTAAGGAGTATGGTTTTACTCATGTCACTAACAGTCCTCGATATCCACAGAGTAACAGGGAAGTAGAAGCTGCAGTAAAGAATGTGAAAAACATCATCAAGCGGTCAGCTGATCCCCTCTTGGGATTGTTGGCATACAGGAACACGCCACTAACCTTAAATATAGTCCAGCACAGCTGTTAATGGGCAGTCACTACGTGATACTCTACCAGTGTTACAGAGGAATTTGTGTCCAAAAACAGTGAGTAGGGAAGAGTTTCAATTGATAAATCAAAAGGCTAAACAACACCAGGAGAGCAATTTTGATAGGTTCCATAAAGTTCAAGAACGTCTCCCAATAAAGGCTCGAGACACAGTGTGGATCACAGACTTACATAAATATTGTACTGTATTTTCAACACCTGATACTCCACGCTCACATCTCATTTCTGTGGAGGCAAGAATGATAAGGAGAAACAGTTTCCAACTTAAAGTTGTTCAGAAAACAACTGCTACTGAATCAGATCAACAACAATCTGTCAATGAGAATGGAAAAATGTTAAAAATGAATAGCCAATCCAACAGCAGTGAAGGGCAGAGTCATTCCAACAGTGAGGTGGATGGCCAATCCAATAACTGCGAGTGGGAGTTCCAAGTCAGCGGCAGCGAAAGGGAGAGACAGTACATAAACAGTGAGGGGAGTCCCTAACAGTTGGAAACAGAGAAAGACAAGCAGAAGTTGGTAGAACCAAAAGACTGGAAGAACAACAGATAAAGGAGTGAAGGAATGGACAGATGTAATAAATAAACAGGGTATGGAAAGTGTACGGTCACGAGTATGGACAAGAAGTGGCAGAGAAGTAAAGCCGAGAAACAAACTTAATTTGTAATTAAGTTGTAAGTAGGTTTGGTATGTGGTATAGGTGCACTTCTGTAGAGAACAAGAGTAATGTTACTAAAGAAGGGAAGATGTGTTGCATGAGAGGAATTAGGTAGAGTAAGGTTGGTATGAGTAGAGAGGTCGAAAAGAATAGGAATGTAAAGAGGTTTTAATGTTTGTGTAAGTTGATGTAAAAAGTTTATGAAAGTAAATAATAAAGTTTGTTTTTAATGGCTACACATCAGCAAGGGTCTGTATTCAGGAATTTATCCCAGCATCACCTGGAGTCATTTCAGAAACCCTGGAAAATTGAAATCAGGCAGCAGGCTGCAGCCGGGGATCAAACCCGGGTCCTCCAGAATGCGAGGTGAGTGTTTTTACCATTGCTTCACTAACTCTGTTGTTTATGAAGTTAGGTATTTTTTGTGTACTTAAAAAAATTAAAGCCTTTCATAAATACACAATTAATTTCTACGTAGCATGTCTTCTGGAAAAAGAAAAAAAAAAAGAAAAAACTACCGTACATCAAAATAAATCCCAAATGATATAATAACGTAAGTTTTATAATGGTCCCAATGAATTCTGTATTAAGGCAATAATTGGTATAGTAATACGTTCATATTCCCAGCATTTCATAGCACTACATACAAACACTTGTGATTAAGAAGATAATAAGGTCCACTACAGTGTTAAGTTTTATAGTAGTGAAAGAGTGTACAAATGACAGGAAGATAAGGTTTTGTAGAGTTAACAAAAGAATTTAACCATGAGAAAACTAAACATTACCTAGATGAAGTACAAACACCTAGCAATTTTTTCTATATCATCAAATGACAGATGTGAAATGACGTTCCACACTTGTCACTTACCCTAAATCTACTGCTGTTTGAAAGTACGCATGCATACAATTTTATTAGCAATCCTAGACCCCAACATTCACATGCGTACAGAAGGTACTCACATCTGGAACTGAGGCAGGCGATGTGCGGGCAGCAGACAAGCCATGTCGAGCAGCTTGGCGGCCGCCAGTTGCAACTGCAGCCAGTGGGGGTGTCCGTGAGCATGTAGCCCATTGCTGCTGTTCACCACCCAAGATGAGTCCAAGGCAGACAAGACACGAATGTGAGAACTATGGGTCAGAAACACTACTGCCACAACTTTACACACACCCCCACACTGTCGCACCAGTGCTCCCTACACCCATGCTGCCATCAACTGATTGCCCTACATTACATATACACTACATGGACTTTATGAATTTATGATAAGAGAGGTTTATTATTTCACAATATGTGGTACTAAAATACATATAAACTATTTTTCAAATTATGGCAATGTCCTGTAGGTTTGGTAAGGATTGTTTCAGTGGGCTTTGATAAGAGTAGAAAAATTGACAGTGATAACCATAACATCATGCAATGAAAGAATTTAACTGCAAACAAACCAACAGTCCAAAAACTATTTTTTTGCAGCTCATCACAAAAAAAAATTTTGTACACTATTTCTACAGGAAAAAATACAAACCATTAAAATATAACATCAAGACCACCAGAGTTCAGCCACCATTAAAAATATACACGCACAAAAGAGCACTTGTTTTTTAAAAATACAAATTCAGAAAGAAACTTGTGAGATCCCCATTGAATGTATACCGTACATTAAAACTTAAGAATCAGAACTACTGTATGTGACTTTAGAGGAATAGTAACTAAACACAAGATAACTTAGACAACTACCATTACTTTATGTTCTGCAAATATTTTTTGTCTACATTCTTGTTTTCATGATCTTTCAAGAGTATAAATGGCAGCTAAATGCATTGGCAAACTGAAGAACTCCTCAGGATATGCACCCATACAGAGCCCCTGCACCTACAGATTCATAGTTTATTTTTTCGATATCTAAACTACGGAAATAAATTTGCTATAATTTATACTATACTGAAAAGTTATGCTTTTGCCAATACAAATTTTTCAGAGCTGAATGTAATAAACATACAGTTCTAAAGTGACGCTTTACAACTTAAGGTTCCTATCTACCTGCGCTTGAAACGCATTGCAGCGAGTTACAAGTAATCATATTTGGAAGAAACATCTCACCGCGCATTACATTTCTTGTACATCTATGAAAAGAAAACACATTTCAAGAAATGTTTCTATCAGTTTAAAAATTAGAATCGCTCAATGGACGCAACTCTCAAAACGGCTAAAATCACCTTTTTAAACTTCCACATCAAGAAATATTCCAACTGGAAGAAGAAGAAGAAGAAGAAGAAGAAGAAAAAAAGACATAAGCGCTAGAATTTGAACCATAAGTATCGCAAATAAAATAAATACGGTCACCGCTTCAAGTCCCATAGGAAAATTAAATAATAATAAAGTTCTGTGCGCCAGTTGCGGGGTTTGCATGTAGAGGCAATATTGCATTACATACGCTGACTGACGTCACTCTTAACGCTCCATCGGTTTTGTGCCTCACATACACCACAAAGCAGCCTACCTACATAAGAACCATAAGACAGACTCTCAGCTAGCACCCATCTATCAATAAATTATGACATCTACTCTGAACCATACTGCAGTAACTTGATTATAGACTTCAGTCACAACAAAAGTAGCCAGTGTAGCATAGTTGGTTCAGCACCGGTCTATGGTAAAAGAAGTCCTGGGTTCAAATCCTGGCTCGGGTGAGGATGTTGTGTTGTCCCTTCACCTCATTTCACCCTCATCAACTCTTAAGACCTTGTTGTCAAAGGGCCATAAAACCCTCTTACCTCATCTCACCTAACAAGAAAAGTCACAGAGTTTTTATGTAAAATACTGACGTTCTTGTAGTTACACAATGCAGTGAATAATAATTAAATTACAGTAGAACCCCAATTTAACGAAATGCCACGGGACCCGAAAATGTTTACTATAAATAGATGTTTTGTTAAATCAGAGTTAATATTTTTTCACCCCCCCCCCTGAAAAAAGTTAAAATCCTCGGGCATGTTTAGATGGAATTTGAGGTAATTTTAAAAAAAGTCTATAGCTCAAAACAATAACAAAACATTTACCATCAACAGGTAAGCCACAGCAGTAAAAAGAAAAAAATCAACGAAAAAACTTTGAAAGCTTCCAGTGGAACGCTCAGCTAGCGTGTGCATTGTGAGTTAGGTCACCCTTGTGCGCGCCATGAACACGTGAGAATTGATGACTAACACCACCGAGCCGTCAATATTTCCGTTTCTCTCCCGCCCGCTCCACCAACAAAATGCAGGAAATTACTATGAAAAATAAAACAAAAAATATTTCAATGAAAACTGAATTAAAAGTTTGCTGACAACTTTTAATTTAATAATTAAATACGCTCGATGGCGGCCATTATAGCTTGTAGGCAGCCGCACTCGTGAAACAAATTATTAGTTGGTCTGCTCGTTAAAAATACTTTGCACTCGAGCGTTTTTTAGCATTGGAGAAACAAATTATTTACGTATACAGTAATAAATTTGTTGAAAAAAGGTGTGCACAAATAATATTACATAATTTTTTTATAAATTCGCTGGTTTTATCACGGGACGCGGGAGTAAATAATCATGCTGGACACCATTGCATTCTATCAGTAATAGAATTAGGCCGGGTCTCAAATAAGAGTGTGTTCACTCTCACTCCACACTCTCACTCTCGCCCACTCTGGTTCACTCTTCAATTAAATTGAGACAGCCACCCTCGGATGCACCCTCAAAGCACTGCAACCTAGCATGTTAAAAGGAAAGCTGCGAAAATAAATGAGTGCAGTAAACTCACAGTAAATGTTTTCCACGTTTTCCAGTTCCACTTTTAGGTTATGGTTTGAATTTGAAGGAAAACAAAGATGTCTTCCCACAGAGTGGGCGAGAGGGAGCATCGTCGCTCACTCTGGCTCACTCTCCCTTTCGCCCACTCTCCCTCGAATATACTCTGTGACGTCAAGAGGGTGCGAGAGAGTGCTCTCTGGGCTATTTGAGACACAGCCTTAATCTTTAGAGCACACTGCAGTGCAGCACATTCTAACGGAGACGCGAAGCACTATCTGTGAATTAGTTCCTCCGCTGTCCACCGCCGCGCTGTGGGGTCTGGGCACCTAGATGTTCGTTCAGTCACCAGCCGCTAGGACAATGAACTAGGCGCGCGCTTGTAACGCAACACAGCGTCACTCGCTCAGTCGCACCCACATATCTCAAAATCACTCCAGTGGTCAAAGTTTTCAATGAATTTTAACAATTTTTTTTTTTGTTTCTCAACGGATGATTTAAGCTTTTCTACGGAGAAATAAGTATATACTGCAGCCAGTATTTTTATTTATAGGCTTACATTACAATTAGTATTCCACTTTATCAAAATCACTTAGTAATTAAATACAATTTTTTGTTATTTTTTTAAGGTTCCTAAAAAACCTTTAGTTAAATTGCTGTTTTCGTTATTCCCGAGTTCGTTAAATCAGGGCTCTACTGTAGTAGCAGGTGTTGGGCAAAGTTTAATCTGACAGTAATTTACACTCCAAATTATTAACTGTCCCTGCACTCATAAAAAAGGTAGTAATTCCACAACTTTAAATCAAGAAAATGACCTGGCTAAAATTCATAACAAAAAAGAAGAAAAAAATTAAAATTATGATTTGCAGCGTGTGTGCAACACACACAGGAATTTTAAAAATTTGGTACAATGTGATAAACTGTAGCACTGAACATGTAACACATCCAGTGCTTACTGATGTAAGAAGAAGAAGAAGAAGAAGAAGAAGAAGAAGAAGAAGAAAAAAAAAGGCTAAAATAGTAAGCGCACAGCACATATAACTGCAACGTACTGTACTAAGTAAAAGACATACATACCACGACAGCCAAGGTATTTGCTTTTTGCACACAGAAGTTTTTTTTGTGAACATTTTTAATACTTTGTTGCTACAAAAATTTTAGGGTTGCTACAGGTCTTAAACTGGAAACTTAAATGTGCTGTAAAAGCTTCAGAGATCATTTTTGTAAGGCGTAATATTTACAGTATTTCATAATATGAATTTTAAATAATTTAAATTGGAGTGTAAGATTGTATAGCGGCGTAGTTTACTAGTATATGCACAGCAATACGACATTGTTATAATCAATAGTGTAGGATGTTCTTTGTCACACGGTCTATACATGTGTATTGATAGTATTTGTATTATGCTGTGGTACTAAACTATTTGTGAAATGAATGTAAAAAACATGTAATTACATTCTTAAAACACTTGTTTTAATAATTTGTTAGGTGCTTTTTACAAATACTGTTTCCTAGGAAAGAAGCTGTGTGTAACTGTGTACACCATCGCGCCACAGCTTTCTCGGTCATGCAGTATCGTGTGGTAAGATGGCAGAGTGTTTTCAAGCAAACATGCATCGTGATTAGTTACGAATGCTGAATGCAGTATTTTGTTTTTGTCTTTGGTGGATTTTGTTAATTTCCAGTTGCATACAATAGTATGTAACATATGTTGGTTTGCTGAAAATACATATTATAGTTTCTTTTTTTGCATGATTTTCTACTCTGTGTGTGGTAGAGGAGACCATAAATGTCAAACTCAAAAACAAGAAAACTTTTTTTCAACCGAATTGGTTGAATAATCCAGCCTTTGCGGATTTCACAGAATGCCTGTTAGATAAGTGGACTTGCTTTTGCCAACTTTGCAATAAAAGTTTTTGTGTAAGCAGCATGAGAAGAAGAGCGCTCACCAGTCACCTTGAAGGCAAAAAACATATGCAAAGGGCGAAGTGTAGCGGGGATTCTTACGGAATCAGGATGTTTGCTGAAGTAAAAAACCAGGCAAGCCAATATCAAACCTTGAATATTTGACTGAAACTTTTTAAATTGTAAAATTAATGATCATCACTGGGAAAAGTGTACGTACCTAGTAAAATTACATTACGAAAAGTAGTTATACATGTATTCAAACAAATATTTTTCAAAGCAGTTGTTTTGTTTTTAAAATATCTTCTATTATGGTTTGCTCAAATTTATATGTGACAGCTTCTACAGATTTAAAAGTGTTGATGATCATTGCTTACATTTCAATTTTTTTATGGCAAATTTTTTTCATTAATGTATGGCCTAAAACCACATACTATAGTGTCAATTGGAATAGTGCTTAGAATAATGCTGCAACTATGTTAAACGTGTCCAACATAGTGATGAAACATGGTCTTTTGTTCAACTCAGATGAGCTTTCTAAATTCATTTCAAGATAAGCACTTTTCCAGAAGCTAATGGTGTAAGTAAATTGTAACTAGTCAAACCTCTTTAATACAAACCTGAAGGGACCAAAATTTTGGCTGTTTGTAATAATGAGGTTTGTATTAAAACCTTAAAAAGTTTCTAAAATTTTGGTCACTCTGTTTAGCCCCACAAATCAAATACTGTAGACGTTTCACCACAATGACTTCCATTTACTTGAGAACATGATATTTCTTGGTTTAATGCATAAACAAAATTATTATTAAACATTAAAGTGATGGTATTTCATTTCTTGTCCCATTAAGAGGGGAATAAAAATTGCTTTGTATTAATGAAAACTCTGTAATAACAGGATTTGTATTAACGAGGTTCCACTGTAGTTGTTTCGTAGAAGTTGTTGACTGCAGTTGATACTAAAGTGCACATTTTGTTAATTCCTAGAAAACCTGAAAAAGTCAGGGAAATTTGATCCAGGCATCCTGTAGCAACCCTGAATTTTAAAAACTAATATATAATGACAAAAAAAAATTCCTTTTAAAATTTGGAACTCTACATACATAGTTAAAACACTCTTATTAATGAAATTTAGTGTTTAAAACTATACCACGAACTACAAAAAGTAGAATAGAATGTAAAAGAACTGTAATACCTTTATTCAGATTTAACAGATTATGTTTATCTGTCTGGAAATAAATAAAGTTTGGTTGTAGTTCGGTAAGAAATGATCAGTATCAATCCCAAGCAATGACATGCTAGCATGCATACACAAACAAGGCAAAGCACATAAACAGTACTGTAATTATACTATCAAAAATTTGACTTTATTCTGTATTTTACAAGATACAAAAAACAAATTTACAAATAAAGCAAGAGAGACGGTACCTTCAGGTAAGCCCAGTTCACAAATTTACTTTACAGTTATAACTAGCAGACCTGAAAGTCTGTTGCATATTACTGAAGTACACATTTTAGAACTCAATTCTGCAATTTCATTACAAAAATAAAATTAAAAACTATCCAATAATGATTGTACTTACATGATTACTAAGTAAAAATACTGTACTTCTTCACAACTACGAAATGGGAGGTACCATGTTTTCAGCAAATATTACAAATAATATTTGTGTTTATAATTTATAGTTAGGTATGTTTTATCACAGAATAACATTTACAGTTCCTCGTCATGTTGTACAGGATGCAAATATGAGCAAAATAATACAGTACACACAGGGTTTCAGAAACTGGGAAACACCTGTAAATGGACTCTCACAATAGTCTGTGAGGTTTGCATTCTGCATTGATGTAGTACAGAATCACACTATGCGACGTCTACCAACATGTCAAGTGGGTCAGGCGGACAGTCAGGGGGCTGCTACGGTGTATCTGTTAAATCCCGCCAAAGCGATTCCAGTTCAATGCCCAATCAGGGTCATTCCCAATATTTCACATGAGGTGCTCTTTTGTGAAGATACCATTAGCGAAAAGGATATCAAAATGAACTGCAGTTTCCACTGTCCTTTCCCTCTGGGTCAGCTCAGTTATACCCTCAGTCACCCCCAATCATTTTTATCGTGCTAAGACACTACATACATACTGCTGCCGCAAAACTGGCAATATTTCACTTCCATGCCCGTTAACTACTATTACATGCAAACGTGCAAAGAGAGCAGGTTGAGTAAACAGCAGAGATTTCATGAGCTGCCCCAGTTGTGCTACTTTAACGCAGACTGAGTACCTCACAGATCACAATTTATGTACCAATTACTGGTATTTTCCAGCCTCTGCAACCGGAAGCGTTTAGTAAGTGTACTATATAATTTTAAATCTTTCAATGTTATTCCGGTACATTCTCTATATAGTGTAAAGTAGCGAAGTGTAGAAAGTGCAATAAAGTTATTGTTTATTTGTTTCAAGTGTCTATACTATAGTATAATTGAAGGATCAAACCAAACAATATGTACATTTGCTTGTAGGAAAATATGTAAATGTATTGCATACCAAGCCATTCAGGGGGATGTGAGAACTAAAACATGTACTGATACTGAGCTTGATATACTATGGGTGGTACTGTTTGCTTATTTTGAGCCTTCCTCTGAGTTAAATTCCTTCCCTTCACCTTTTCCTGCTACAATGTGCAACATGCAGTCTGTTGGCCAGTTGCCTGGGCAAGGACTGATCGCCTGCGAGTTACGTGATCTGCTCGACTACAGCAATCCTTGGGTGGGCGGACCCAACCCAAGAAAGATTGGTGCAAGCTGGTTATGGCCATGCAGGAGAGAAGGCTGCAGCTACTCAAATGTATTTATCTCTCTTGCCCACTCACTGGCTGAGCAATTACAAAAAGGTAAGGTAAACGACCTTTCCATCTCATTAACAATGGACGTCATTACATAGCTTGACATAATAACAAACTGGGAGAGGAATCTGGTATGGTTGATTTCGATTAAACATGGAAAATGAAAATCCGGATGGTTGGTTGGAGCCAGGAATCCATCCCGGGTCCTGCCAAATGCAAGTCAAACATGGCACAGATACATCACCTAGTCTAGTAGGTACAAAAAGAGTTTCAGTGTAGTAATACTAGTAATTTTCTATCCTTTATTCATATTTATCTACGTAATCTTCACCTGTCTTTGTAGTACCTCATCTGTCAAATCTATTCTTCTCACTCCATCATGAGTACAGAATGATGCTGTGCTAAATGTCCACTACCCATTGAGACTGACATTTGTGTAATGTTCACAAGTACCCTTTCTGCAGCATGCATCATAGCCTCTGTCCATACATTTAAAATAATGTCAGTGTCAAAAGATCACTCTCACCCCTCCACGAGTCATACAATTTAACAGTTAGGGTCCCAGGCATTTTCTAAAGGTACAAGGGGGGGGGGGTTCCAGCCTACTAAGAAACTTACTGACATACCTAAAGAATTTTTCCTCTTCTTAGTCTGTTTGACAGCTTACCCTACTTCCCCATACTCAAATCTACCACTGTACCTCCTGCTGTATTGCATACTAAGGTGATTACCATCTTCCTTCTGACCCTAACTTCAGCGGTTATAGAAAAATGTTTACTGTAGCATTGGACCTATTGGCACACCATACATGGCTACTTGTTAAGGGAGATTCACCTAACAGTAGCCCAGAATGTTCCCTCTTGTTGCTCATTGGAAGACTTTGTTAATATGTGTTCAGCAGCCTAGCTTTGTGGACTGACAGAAGGTGCTAGGGACTCATTCTATCAGACATTTTCTAACCAGTACAAAGGAAACAGCATCCGGGGACTATGAAAACTATTAGTCTTAGAGAAAGGCGTATTACCCTTAAAAACCCTTTATCTCCCTTAGTTATACTTTAGGTATTATTTGATTCCTCCAACAGAAAGAGCAATAAGACAATATATATTATCAGGCCAATCTGACTTCTACTTTATGTAGGTTCTTCTAACTCTTCTGCTCAGCAACCAGGCAAGTCGCAAGCAACAGGAGATGGTTGCCATTATTCCGGACATGAGAGTTGGTATGTAAAGTTCAGCTGCCATGTGTGTGTACACCGAACTTAAGGTGGATACAACTAGTAAGAAGGGACCCAGTCTCACTGCAACATCTTTCAGGATGTTCTTCGCTGATGTTTGTGCAGGTTCTATCTTGATCCCAGGCTGTGTTCCACAGTGCTGTGAACTGTATCACTTCACACTCCAAACTCCACTTCTCTACTCTGCCCTAACACTTCCAAATTGGTCTCACCACCTCAAGCCTCTCATACAGATACATTCCTCTTTGCACCCATCCCAAACTGCAACCTAACCAGCCTCCTATTTAGTTCTACCATAGCGAGCATCTCTACCAATACTGCAGTAACCAGGCATTCTTACCCCTAGACCACGCCAGCTATAACCACTTCTCACCCTGCCAAGACCTCAGCAAAAGCTGGAATGGTTCTTTTACAAAGGCCATAGCCGAATCCTCTCCAAACTCCTATCATTGTACCAAGATGTATGTCACCATCTCAAATGACTTCGCTGTCGATGAGACGTGAAGCCCACTAACTTTACCTCGTCAAAGGAACCTACGGAAATGATCCACTCCTTGGGCAGGACAAACGACTACGCCAGCAACCACACTTACAGTACTCAAGTAAAGTAAAATTTCTCAAAAGAAAACTGTTAACCACCAACTGGCATAACAGCAATAAATGCTAAACAATGACATGACTAATTACTTCAAATTTATTGATTTTTCCAGGATGAAATGAGTTTATGTTTCTAATTTAATAGATCGTGTGTACTATACTTCCCAAAAAACACAAAAGAAACCAAATACATGCCTTCAGATGAAACAGCCATTACACATGAATACACCTCATTCCATTACGCAGATGGTTTTCATTAAGACAGGACAATTTTTCCAGCATCTACAATAAAAATTTTGTATTTTCCTACAAAGTAATACTTCAAAAAGTTAATTTTACTGAAAGGTACAAACAGAAATATCCTCTTATGAGGACTGCAGTTTGGTAAACTGATTGTGTATTTTTCAATCAATTCCTCTATTGTAACAAAGAGAAATTTTTATATAATTATGAAATGACACAGAGGGTACCAACTTCCGATGACCAGCATTGCTGTGTTAAGTACAAGTACAAGTGCAATTAAATTTATGTGTAAAAGTATCATAATTAATAACTGTGCATTTATAATTATAAATTCTGGTTAATATTAACTTACATAAAGATTTTCATTTTAAATTTTAAAAAATACCACAAGTAAAATTTTATAGTCAGAAGGCTTCTAGGCCACTCACTTTGCGCCAGTAGCATAGGCCTCATTCAAGTCTCATTTTGACATTTAAATGGCATGCAAAAAACTCAATTCAACACTTTGAAAATGCTGCTTATACTACATAAAGTATGATAGTATACTGTATGTTTATCTGATGGTATGTCAGTTTCAACATTTGTACGGCAGCATTTGCTACTCAAAGTACATAAAACAAGAAATGAAAAATGTAAACTTTTTTAAGTGATAAACTGAAACCTTCTTAAGTTTCCTGCTCAACAAGTTAAACAATTTTGCATCTTGTCTACATGAACATGTATATTTTAGGTCTAATAGGAAGTTATCCAGTGTCAATTAGCATTATTTCTTTATGTTCCATGATTGTGAACATCTCAATTGGATTTTACTGCAATACCAGTAGAAGAAATTATAACAAATGTATAAAAAATATAGATGTGTAATTCAAATTCTGGCATTCAACATAAATTCTGATGCTTGAGTTGTAGTATTTTTTTTACTGATTTTTAATTATTTCATTTTTAATTTATTTGTATTTATTGTAGTTACTGTCACTGTACATTAAAAATGGGAAATGAAAATCAGCAGCAATGTAATAATCTGACACAGCATGTCATATGTACATATTAAAGCATAGCACAAGCTGTTGATTTTTCAAAGCAACAGGAAAAAATGCAAATAAAAAAATTTTAACCGTGTGTTTCTAGCATTTCAAGTAATCAATTACCTGTTGTTCCGTCTGCTCTTCCCATCACCATGGCCAAAATAAAGTGAGAAAAAGAACAAAACAAATTAATCCAATAAACCCACAAAATACATACAAAACAAGCACAAGTGGAAACACACACAATTGACATACATGCATCCACTGGTTATTTTCTGAAGAAAAGAAAAAAAAAATTGTTTTTAAAAAATGTAAATAAAATTTTTATAGTTTATACTAGCAGAATAAACCATAATATTTTTCTACAAACACAACAGGTTTCAGTAAACACAGATAAAAAATCTTGTAGTATTTAACAGGTATCACAACTGGGTGTGACAAGGTCAACAACTATAACTACGGCAACCGTAGTATACATGTATCGAGCTGAAATGTTAAAACTTCTTACATTTAAAATGTTGTGCATAATGACACACCAACACATGGATACAGGGGGCCTGTTAGTAAAAGAAAGTGATCGCAGACTTAAAATGATGCCTATCCCGAGCCATGGCAAGAGCATAGATAGAGAATGAGATGTAAATTATATTAAATATGGTTGGGTAACATTTGAACCTACATAACGCCACAATTGACTTTTTGTTCATCTTGGTGTAACCCATAATTGCTGCGGGATCTTTTACACTGTTTTACAAATTTAAGTATTTTCATTCTAAAAACACTGGGAAACACCTACTCAAACATTTTTTAAATACATTATTTTCCTCATCTGAAAACAGAAAAGTATTTTTGTCTGAAAGCAATACAATGAATGGTCATAATTGAGCCTCCCCAAATATTATTTAACATGTAAATTTTCTAGTTATGACTCCCAGGTAGTCAGCACCCAGAAATGCAAGCTGGCATGTGAGATAGCATGGAAGATAACAGAGTGGCGAGGGTGAATCTCCGGGTGAATCTCCGTGGTATAATATTCACCCTTTCAATTCCTTACCTACCACAAGGACACAGATAGCATCATTAGGCTGTCAGATTTAGAACCGTATCCCATCTTTTGCACTGTGTTGTGTCATGGCAGGACAGTATTAAAATGCAACTGGCTGAACTGTAGTGAAGGCAAGCAGACTAGTTACTACAAGAATGGGACCCAACTGAGGTTGTTGAGCTTCATCGCAGCAAAAAAGACTGGACTGCGTAGTAAGGAAAATAGTGTGGAATTAAATAGGCACACTGAGCAGACATACTGCTGCTTTCTTACAGTACAGCTTATTTCTATTTAATATGTATAAATACCATATGAAGACCACAATAGGCAGTTCCACTGTACCTGTTTATGATGGTTGGATGAAACACGAAACATGATTAGGTTCATTTTTCAATGCCTGAGGTAAGGTTATTTTTACTTAAAATTAGGAAGCTCAATATTATTAGTTTGGCAGAGAACAATTTCTGCCACTAAAGTAGTTTCACTGGTGATGGGTAAGGGGACAAATTTAAGCTGGCGTCTTTGGAGATAATTTTGTTCTTAGGTTATGTTACATTTTACATCAGAAGTTTTCTCCAGCTCTCAATAAGTACTATCAGCAAATAAACCTCTTACTGATACAAGTGCAACTAGTGGAGGAAATTTTCTTTTGCCAAACTCTTCCATAAGAAATTAATATAATCTTCGTAAACTGTTGTAGAAGTAACTTAACCTGAGGTGTTGCAATTGAGGAGTTATTGAGAGACCATTTAGGGAGACCAGGTTTCAACTGTGGATAACACAATGTAGCCATGTCCCTTATTCTGTATGATCCCGTGAAATCATACTACTTAGCATGATTGCGACAGAGTCTGAGGCCTACTACACAACACTAGCGTGACAATATGTATACAGTATTGTAATTATGAACAAATATTCATGCTGATGGAACAGTCATTAGGAAAGCTATGTTCTCACTGTCAAAAGCAACATCAGTGACAAACAGTACCATAATCTAGCTACCTTTGGAGCAACAAGCCTAGACACCCCATGAAAGCACTATACTATTATTTTCTCAAAAACTCCAAAAGTTCATTACACCTGTATGCTAGTCAGTTCTTTCTACCTTGCAAGCTGTTACGGAACCGTAACCATGCATAAGTGGTGAGCTTCTTCCTAACCTTAAATTTCTTTTATATGTGATGGTTGCTGTATTTGTAAATAACCTACTCTACTGAAAATTACATGGCAGTATTTTTAAAGACACTTACACCATGATTACAAGAATCATAGCAAAATATGGTATGGCCAAAAAGATTGGCAATCATTGAAGAGCAGAAAACAAGAGCTGAATAGTCAAATCTGATATTGTGTTTAATGGTGTCATCACTTCCTCAACCTCACCAATAACGCAAGCGTTTTACACATGTAGCAGCAACAAATCAATGCTTTACCCAACTGAACACCGAAAAACTTACAATTATACATTAAAAAAATACTAACTTGTTAATAATAAAAAGCCCTTGCATGCAGGATTAGTTAAAAACACAAAAAAAAAAAAAAAAAAATCATGAAGTCGTCTACAAATTAATGCTTACCTAATAAAAACCAAAAACAACACACAGATTGCTAAAAATTGTAACAAGTTTCCGTTAAAAACTGCAATAATTAGTACATACATTACGTTGTTATATTACATCTGTAACATAATGCAAGATGTGGAGAATACATCTTTACAAAACAAATAAAAAAATTTTCTTTTATAACAATCCCTTTGAAGAGACAATATCATCATATTCTATCATAAAAGAGGAAGAAGAAAACAAAGAATGTACATTAATTATTACAAATATTGTCTGTTTCACATAAGAATTCCATTTTCTGACAGTTTTGAAGGCTATCTTTATTCATGTGTACAAATTTCTATTTCTACTTGCACAATTTGAAAGCCAGCTAAAAATTTTTTAAAGATCGCTAAGAGAGGAAAACACTGTGTATTCCATGGCAACAACTGTGAAAATGAATGTGAACACAACTGTCAAAAATTTGAATTTTTACATGAAACGGACTAGAGAAAGAATTGTATTAACATAACGACCACATATTTATCCAAACAGTTTCAATTTACTGCAGAAGATATACAACCAGTTTAACAGAATCAATGTACTACATTTTTTATGATATTGCCAGTCAACACTTCCTGAAAGTTACCAGTCGATAACATCACCAACACAAAACAGCATCTGGGTGAACTGATGCTCTACTGCATTACCACTACATCCAACTGCAGAGGTCTAAGAAACTACCAAAGGTAATGTGACTGTAGCAACCCTTCAAAGAATGTTGTCGTACAGCAGGCCCAATAACAAATTCATACTTAGCAATTCTCAAACGGCCAAAGTGGTGTGTACCTAATGGTGTACATGTAAGAGTGTGCATACGCGTGCGCACACACACACACACACGCATGCATGTGCACACACACACACGTGCGCATGCGCACACACACACACGTGCGCATGCGCACACACACCCACGCGCGCATGCGCACACACACACGCACACACACACACACACACACACACACAGTGTGGTGTGGTACGGCATGGAGCAAGTAGTGATCAGTCAAGTGGCACCGAACAAGGCGTTAACAGACAAACTTCAACAACGTCACTCTGCTACTCCTTTTCCTATGCATTGTTCACAAGATGCAATAGTATGTTAGGCTTGATTACTACAGTGAAACCCTCTTAAGAAGTTCCCACTTAAGAAGTTTTCGCCCTTAATAAGTTTGAATTATTTTTACAATGTCTATGTATTTAATAGTAATTTGACCCTTTTAAGAAGTTTTCCCTGCTAAGAAGATTAAATTTTTCAGTCCCTTCAGAAACTTCTTATCAGGGTTTTACTGTATGTCATTCTGTACTACGGTATATGTACTACGACAGCAGCATCTGCTGCGCTTCGAGCCATATCGTTGTGACACCATACGAGATTGGTGAAGGTGGGTGGAAGATATTGCCAGATTAACTCTTACCTCACTCGTATGGCCAAGATCCCCCCCCCGCCCCAGAGATCAATGAAGCTAGGTGTGATCTCCGTTATGGGGAATTAATGGTGGAGTCCTTTCCCTTGCCAGTAATCCTTTGCTGAATCAGGGTCAGTGACCTCAATAATCCTTTGGTTGTGTGCAGTGGAGGGGAGTGAGGGTTGGGTGAACCATTTGGATGGTGCGAAGGTATCGGTAGGGAAGTGGGCAGGTGCTTCGGTTACAGTAAGAGAAACAGGTGCAGGGTCAGGTGTGACAGGCAGGGTTGATGACACGGAAGAGCTCTGGAGAGAAGTCTTCCCATTAGGGAAAAGGGAGAATGGGGAGACAGCCCGGGGTGCTGCGAGACAGTCGAAACTATATTCGTAGTAGAAAACAGGCCCTGGAAACAGGTGATCTCGGGGGATGGTGGTGCTGCCTCCTGGAGATGGCTTCTGCGTTAGGGCGTATCATGCTTGAGCTGTTTCTTCCCTCAACCGCTGATGGATCCGTGCAGTGGACCTTACCTCATTCAACCACCTTCTGATGGCCGGAGTGACCCTTTGCCAGACATGTGGAACTTGGGATAGCAACGAGAGGGTTATCCTCCTTTGGCAGCACAGTCAGATAATAGAAACTTTTACTCGCAATGTTAAAGGGGTAGCAACAGTTACATTCTAGCAAATACCAACAGGCAGCTTCCAGGGGGGCAATGCTAGTCGCCATGGCGCGATGTCCATGACTAGTAAGAGGGCCTTAGCAGGGGCTATACGACAGAACGCACTTGCAGATGCTGGCAGCTGACCTCACACCTTGAGCTAGCACCAAGTACAGCTCAACCCCCGGAGAGGTTAGCAACTGGTAATGCTTAGACCAGGCGATTCCTCGCTTGGTCCAGCAGGTGAGACCTGTCACCAGAGGATGCCTGAAAAGCAGCAAGGTGCGATCCTTTCCACGTACTTCACGGCCAGAGAAGTCAATAAGGAAAAAAGAATAGGCAGGCGGACGGTTAGAGGGTTTTAGGAAGGGAAGCTAAGGGAGAAGGACGACCACAGGGTTCAGTGGAACTGTTTTTATTACTAAAACAGCCTCAGCCTATGCCATGCAAAAGGTGTCCCTACAGGTAAGGCCACTGCCAATCCCAACACGGACATGTGGGCAAGGGTAGCCCAGAACTCAGGTACAACGATAACTCTGCATGGTGCTCACGGTGGGGGAGTATCCGGCAGCTCGTGCACGGATTTCGTAGCTCAGCGCGGCGGATTGATGGTGAGGGTCCGCATGTATGCAGAGACTGTCACCTGTCAAAGGCTCTAACAAGAACCCAGAGTGGTCGTAGTCTCTGTTTACCAACTAGGTGTGTCATTATACAGCACCATAAAGGCCAGTTTCCAAAGAACAGCCAAATAATATCTCATATTCAATGCAATTTAGCCATTTTATGTTTGTCCCTATTACAAAATAAAAGTGTCATACAAGCATCACGTTAATGTAGGGGTTTACATGTATAATTTTAGGGAGATCTCTAAATTTTAAACTCTTCTTCAATAGCACAGTCATGAGAAATTTAAATACATAGTACACACACCTGCTCGTTGTCCAAATGACACTGTGTCAGTTGTCCTATTGAGAACAGAAGAATACCAAGCCATATGTAACTTGGGTTGTCATCAGACCTTCTGCTGACCATATGTATTTACAATCAGGCACAAACAGGAAAGAAAATAAAATTTCCTAACATTTTATTGCTACCAGACAATTTGGACAAGTTGAATGACACACTCCATTACAGAAGTTGTGTAGGCACGGGATTTCCATTCCAGGGTCTACTGTGTAACGGATGTATTGCAATGATTCAGGTAAACCATTGCTACTAGAAATAATAGCGACGGCATTCAACATATTGATGACAGACAATGCCACAAACTAGTCTCGTTCACAACAGTGCAGAGTCCATAATGAATGAGATCACTCACCAATTCAGTGGTGGTTGTCTCCCCATTGGAAGACGTATCAGTAATAAATTTAAATAAATAATATAAGAAAATAAAAAAATTTTCAGTCTTGAGAATTGACATTTTGCAAACACGTACATATTTTGTATCACCTTACCATTGACATGCTCAATAATTTAATTATACAGTATGAGTAGTACCCTTATTAAAATTTATTTTGCCTGTATTTCTACCACTGATGTGCATTAAAAATCTACTATGAGCTATTGGTCTGCATAAACAAAAGTAGTAGTGAATGATACCTCACCTGAATTCCTCAGAATCGGTTGACAGTTCCTGCTCAATTTGTAGGAACACTTGAACCATTTCACTGATGATGATGGGCCACAGCGATGTCACATGCTGTGGCGACATTCGTAGTAACAAGACTCGAAAACACAAGAATACCTGTGCTTGAACCGATGGTACCACTTGGGGCAAACGCAAGCTGTCTGCCAAACGCTCTGGAAATACCAGTCAATAAAATTATGATATTTTATTTTTCTTGTAAACTACAGCAATGAAATTGGAAAGTAAATTGTGTGACTGAAATTACATGTCTAGATACAGGTTCATAATATGATTCAGTGGTACAAAAATTTGCACATGACTCTTGGGAGGGGAAGAAACAAAATTATTTGCTGAACTTCAAACATCTAAAAAGGTGATCAGGCATTTTCACATTATCACAAGCTGCAAAAGTATTTTAGCATACACATTGACTAGATCATATGGTTTGTGGTTGATTATTAAAATGATTATTACAGTTACCTCGGAGCCATGATAAGATCAAGGTAAGAGATACATACTGTATAGTACATATTCAATTATATTATGAGTAGAGGTACGTAAATTTTGCAGATACATTCCAGGTAAGGTTGAATGCCAATTATGTATATACTTCATTGTCATGTCTGTGACTTGCTGGCGACTGTTACGAAATACGTTTGACTACTGCAAGCCAGTAGTAAATAAGGAAATAATGAGAAGTGCTATCGCTGCTACCTGCTTGTACGGTTATAAGCCAATAGATTATTGATTTTGGCCAGTGGGTGTATAGGAATGACAAGTCTAGGCTGCTGCCAGATGAATCCCCAAATGAGGCTCAGGAGGCTACCACTAAAATCTATACATCATGAATGCCACCAGTGACTTTTTTGTTCATCTCAGTGAGAATCACATTGCTGTTGGATCTTTAGGGTGTTTTTTGAATACCTTGAAAACTATAAACAAGTATGCAAATATTTTCATTACTAAAAATATCCAAGAACATTATCTCATACTTTTTTCTACATTTTAAATTCTGTAGCAATATACTCCTCTTCTCAATGCAGAAAATTGTTTCTGATCGAAATTGATATCATAAAGAATGACTAAGCACTGCCAAATATAATTGAACAATCCTAATCCTTGCTCACGCCATGACTCTCAAGTACACAATGCCCTTAAAAGAAGTGTGTACCAGCTTTAAATTTTGCGTTTGAAGCGTGGGAACGGCGTAGTGATAAGAGCCAGAGTAGCAAGCCCGACTCAAAAAATATAGCCTCTATTTGCAGCGGACTAAATTGGCATCCAAGGTTTTCGTTGTTTATTCGTATATGACTTTAAGAGGAGATCTCAAAAATTTTATTTTTGGATAGTATGAAGTAAAGGCCAATGGATGAATCTCACTTTGCACTTCAAGAACTCAGGTGGTATTTTTGGAGTTACAGCAGTCTAAAAGTCGTTTTCAGAAGTTTTCAGAGGCCCGAAAATCACGTTTCTAGCAAGTGTGCTGAATTTTTAAAATTATATACAAGAGTAGTTTCAAATGTGAAGTCTGTTCATAGGTAAATATAACATGAATATGTTACCAACTCCAGATAAATCACGGTTGAATTTGTTACAGTAGGTTAACCAAATGCTTTTGCACATGTTATGGTCGACAAGGTGTTTTTGTTGTATGAAATTTCTGGCAACAACAGAATAATACAAACTTATAAGAATGTAAAAACAGAATGCAAGATGGTATGAGTGGGTTGATTCACAGCAATGCAAATATAAAGGCCAAAGTTATGAGGAACATTTTCTTTCTCATAGAAATTCCAAATCACTGTATGTACAATAACAAGGAAAAAATTACATTTATTAGTGATGGTACTGAAAAGTGGTCAGTAATTTAATTGCTCATTTATTCAAGAATCAATTTTAAGCTCCTCCCACTTAGGGGTCCCTGTCACACACAAGAGGAAATTAGTTATGTGGGTATTCGTAAGTGCTAAGTATAACGGACACTGCTGTTGAGCAAGTTCTTAATCCAGCACTCCTTCTCCTTTACTCCACTGTTGCTCTACCATCATCTCATCCACCATCACACATTCATCAGGATGGCTACAAGTTTGTCTCTAGCGTATGTATAGCACTGAATCCAGCAGGTACCAGTTTATTCTCATCAATGTTTACTCTGCCTGACGGTGGGAACACCACGTAGCGTTTCATTATAAATTAGTGACGGGGCAATCAGTAAAAGAACTGAACTGGCACAGACAGTGTTTATAATTTCAATCTTCAGTTCTCAATTTCCGTTAATACAACTAGGTAGTGTGAAGCGACCAGCCTGCGCTTGGGGTATAGTTTTTCAATTAGTCAGTTGTATTTCTAAAGTCTCTACTGTTGCTTACTTGTTTGCATAAATTAATGCTAGCCAGTGTTACTGACACTTCAGAACCAAGAGCTGGTCAGCCTGGTATCAGTTAGGTGCAGGGTAGGGTTGATGCATTTATTAATGTCAAAATCC